>APFE031571911.1:0-22436 GCA_000404065.3 Pinus taeda | reverse complement strand
AGAGCGAAGCACATTGAATGGTACACCGCAAGCACAAAGAAAACGGACTATCTTTCCATCCACATCATCCCTCCCAGCAACATTAAGTAAATCCCCTATTGTTCTTCTACCTCCAGAGCTTGCAGAAGTACCCTGAGGAGATGAGCAACTACCAAATTTAGAGGTTGCACTTGATTCATAATGATTTTTTTGCTTCTTGTTTTTTTGTTGTGCAATCATCTCTATTTGGATGTATTTTCTTCTTTCTTCAGTTGAAATGTTTGGGCAAATTTGTACCCTCACAAGACCCTTTTTTTCATCACTGTCTAGCACCCCACAAAGATGCCTCCTTGGACGGGTATATGAACCACAATATGGTTTTCCTCCATGACAACCATGAGGGCACACAAATTTGTAAGATCCACCACCCTTTCCCCCATCAAGTTTGGTCACATTGTTCCACAAGGGTGTTGATGTAGCTTTCCCATCTTGTGTTTCAGTGTCCCCTTCAGGTTCATCCCCTTCCTCTTCAAACCCTTCCTCCTCATCATACATCGGGTCACTCATACTGGGACCACTGTCCTCTTCTGTTTCTTTCCTTCTATTCTTATTCCCCTTTGCCATCATTAAAACCAAGAGTGGAATGATACATAGAAGCCAAAAGAACACCATCTTGGAATATGGATATAGGTGGTGGGTAACCTGTAAATAAAGGAGCAAGTAGAAACAATGGGAAAGAGTAGGAGAGGAGGAGAAAAATACAAAAAAATTGTCAAAAAAATAAGGGAGTTTGTGGTTTGAACTTACCTCTTTAGCTCTTGTAGATGAAGTCCTCCAAGCTCTTGCTCTAAGCTTCTCCTCCTTCTCCTAGCTCCTCCTTCACTCCTCCAAGCTCTCCTCTCTTCTCCTTTCCTTTCCTCTCTTTTCTTCTCCTCTCCTCTCTTCTCTTCTCCAACTCTCATAAAATCAAAGTGAGAAAATGAGGAATGAATGGGGGCTTTATTCTTTTCATTCCTCACCTTAATCTCACTCTAACCTCATCCTAACCCACCCCCTTTATGCTAAGTTAACATAACTTAAAAAAAAAATGTCTTTTTCCCTTGCGCGCGACCTTCTTGCCCGAAGCGTACTGAAGCGTACGCTTCCTCCTCCGAAGCGCCACGCTTCTGAGGCCCGAAGCGCCGTACGAAGTGCGCTTCGGAGGCATGGAAGCGGCGCTTCCGTACAACGCTTCCAAATTTCTAGGAAGCGGCTAAAAAAGCCGAAGCGGCGCTTTCGAATTCGGAAGCGCCGCTTCCGGCCAAGCTTCCTAGGTGCTTTCGTACGGGATGTGCTTCGGGGCTTGGAACTGGGGGGGGGGTTGCTTCGTGCAACACTAGTACAACTATCTGCTCGTCATCAATCGCTGACCCCTAGGGTGGCTGCTCATCCTCCACCGTCACAGGCTCAATATGAACCTCCAACTAGATCTTCCCAGAAGTCTCATCATGCATACTGGGCACATCATCCTCCTCAGCTTTCTCATGCTCCAACATATGTTGCTCATGTTGAATTACCACTGGTGACTCATCATCCTGAATGTCTCCCATAGGGTCCACTGATTACTTATCATATGAATCTGGCCTGTTGTCAACAACTCTACATGACTCATGCTCCTCGGAGGTGTCCTCGTATGAACCCATGGACTCATCCAAAGAAGAATCCTCGCCTTGAAGGAATCTCCACCTGCTCTACCTCTATCATCTCCTTAGTGTCACTAAAGCATGAGTGGTCAGATCCACAAGGTCCCCTATAGATGAACCAAATTCCCTTTCTCCTCAACTCATTCTTGCTGCATGATCCACCAAACCTGAGCACTTCTCCCTGGTCAATTGTCTCTTGAACAACCCAATGTTTTGCTCAACCAACCTTTCGGCTAACTCATAAGAAACAAGTGAGACCAATTGCTCTCTCCTCCAAATAGACAACAATCGAAGCTGCAACCCCTGGCAAATGGCATCACGACATCTCATACATGATGACAAGATGGACTGCATGTGTGATATGACTGTGTTAGGATGATGTTTCCTAATGCTAAGGAAGCATCGAAACATCTGCAGGATAAGATCATCACACTCAAGATCAAACATGACTTCATATGTTCTGACCATGGCCATGACTTCTAAAATCTCCAGCTTCTTCCCAAAGGTAGAGCCTGCACTGTTGTCCAAGTTCTGGAAAGTCTCTACTATCAGTCTAAAAACTCTCCTCATAACATCATCATTGTAAGGAGCTATAGGGGTGGTTAGCCTCATGATGTTACTGAGACAATGTAAAGTTTTGTAGATGTTCTATGCTAAGAGCAATTTCACTTTTCACACAGCAATCATACAAGTAGTTAAGCAAAATGCAGATAGAACATATAAGCAGATCTTACAGAAGACAAATCAGAAACAGGAAAAATGTGTGTGTTCGTTTCGGCGGTCAACAGGGTGCTTCAACCAGCAAAGTCTCCTTTGGTCAGCCAGCCCAGCATGTGTCACAACAACCCTCCAACCAGTAGATGAGTCAACCCAAGTCAATTCTACAAAAGTCAACGCTGCCTGAAAAGTCAACGCAGGGGCAGCAAGCTAAAAGTCAACGCAGCAACAAAACGGTCAACCCTTTGACCTCGATTTTTGTGCCAGGTAGTACGGCCTTCAAAAATTGAACCTTCCACAAGTTTTCAGCTTGATTGGACCAAGCGTTGACCAAAGTCAACGCTGGTCAAACTTTCTGCGAAACCCTAGCAGCAGAAAATCGTACTACAGCTCAGTTGTACGGTCTGTCCTCTTCGTCCTTCCCACGTGTGGCTGAAATTCGTCCTCCAGGTAGCTCGTACTCTTAAGATGAGAGAGGAAGATGTGAGTTGTGTTGTGATGAAATTCTCTCCAACTTTTCCTGTATATATATACATCAATGAGGGTGTGTGACACATCTGTTGGGCATGTGAGCCTACATTACAAAACTGGCTGACCTTGCACATATAATTTATTAAGAATAATAAATTCAAAATATAAGTTCTGCTCATCGGATTAAGACTATTTTTATATGGATTTTACACCTCTTTGAAAGAGGAATCCAACAAAAATATTAGCCTCTTAATCTGATCATCAGAACATGGAGTTTGGACCTAGTTGTCCAAATTTAACAGACAAGATACAATTGGAAGTCCAACCCCTTCACAAGGTTCCGCCAAGAACTTGTGTTGTACGAGAGCAAGCACAGCTGGTTTTAGAGCTAAGATTAGTTTCTTCCCTTCTAATTCGCTCAATTTGGAAAGGAGGGAATCTAGCTCATCAAGTTTGAAGAGAACTTTCCATGTGACCCTCATGTGCTTCAAATCTGTCCCAAGAGAAAAAATCTTGTGTCCTATTTCTTGTCCCTTTGGCACATCTCTTGGTTGCCCTTTTTGAAGAATGGCATATACCCCACTTGAGAAAGGTTTGCTGTTTTGTTTTTGGCTTTGTTCCCGACTGAAATCCATTGAGGTATTGTTGTGTTGATTTAAGAGGTGCTTCAAATACTCCATTATTCAGTAGCAACAAGACATCAACATACAAGACATATTTAACAATAATGCTCGCAAGACACCCTCTCAACAATACGTAGTGGAATCAGACATACCAAACCTCTCAACTCACCAATGGCTGGACAATTATATCAGTCTTTATGTATAGTAGAAAAGATAGCAGACTCTACTAGCACTCTATAGTAACATACCCAAGGTTATGTGAGCAGCGTTATAGTACAACTAAAGGCTCTTGAGTATCAAGATCAAGCTTTGACACAAAATGACTTCACAGGGCATTTACTCTCTCTTATGTCAATGATTTTCTGATAGTAATAGGTACTTAAGGGATGACTTTAGGAAAATTTCGGAAATCTTATTTCCAGAGTGCTTTACATAACACTCAATATGTACTGAACAAACTTCAAAATGAATTTATGCCACTTACATCAAACCCAGAAGTGAGTAAACAACTGATATATAGCAATACTAACAAAGATATCACTTTGAAATCTGAATGTACAAAGAGTAGATAAGAACAAATGAACCTGGGAATCTCTCCAGCAAGTGGATCTAGGCTCTATAATTTATTTGATGGAAGACATTAGCTCGCAGTGGACAAATGCAAACCCAAAAATTAATTCCAAACTTTGTTTTTACATAATGTTCATTTGAAAGCTCCAACATCTACCTTCCTCTGATTTTGAATAGGTTGTCTGTTGACTGGTGTCTGGAATTCTTCTGAAGATTTCCCCAACAATTTGACTCTCCAATCTCTGCCAATAAAATTCAGCCTAATCTTACTCCAACAATGATGCCCGACTTCCAAGGAATAATCAGCTTCACACAGGAAGTTTTGCTTCAACAAGGCAACCTTCAATTTGTCAATTCTCCTCCAAGAGTACAACCATAAACATCAGTCGCTTTCACATTCAGACTTCGCTCCCACTATAGGAATTCTTGGTCACTGACCCTTGGATGTAATTGCTCTCCTCAACAGAACAAATTCGGCCTTAATGATCTGGAAGCACGTACAACAAACACTGACATTATTATCCGGCAGTATGAACCTCAACATTTGTTTTCCTTTTGCTAGTTAGTATAGCAGCGACTTTGAAGATGAATAACAATTCCCAATGGCCAATATATGCTCAGAAAATCGTTCCCTATGTGCAGTGATCCAGTTCAGCCAACTGATCAGAGATTCGACTCCCTTAAATATAGCAAACTCGGCCCTTATATGCAACACCCCCACCAACAATTACTCCCGGAAAAATGCGGCCCTTCCTTTGCAATTCAAACTCGTTCCCCAGAAGATAAAAGAAATCAACTTCTCAATAGACAACTTGGGAATGGAATTTGGTCCCAAGGATATAATCAATGAATGAATTGAATTGATTTACATGAGCAAATGAAGCTCAATAAGAATACAAAGATATTTACAGAAATAGAAACATCAAGTTTCTATTAGGAAATAGAAACAACAAGTTTCTTCTAAGAAACTGCTAAAAAGATAAAACTAGAAACAGCGAATAAGAATGAGCATTAATCACTAAATAGCATACATAGCATTATTCTAATACCCTCCCTTAATGCTCATTCTATTTACAACACCAATAGACCCTCTGAATTTTACAAACTTATCAGGGCCAAGAGGCTTAGTGAAGATGTCGGCGGGCTGCTCTGTTGTGGGAACATATCGCAATTGAATGGATCTGTCTTCAACAAGCTGGGGAATGTAGTGACAATGGGTTTCTACATGCTTTGTTTGTTCATGAAAGACTGGATTCTTGGCAAGTTTGAGCACTCCTTGATTATCAGAGAACAAGGGAGTAGGACCTGTTTGGAAAACATGCATATCCGCAAGCATTTGTCGAAGCCAAACTGCCTCACAAGATGCCTTAACTGCTCCTCGATACTTTGCTTCTGTTGAGGAAAGAGCCATTCCGTGCTGCTTCTTACTAATCTAGGTGACAACATCGGATCTTAGACTAAACACATACCTAGCTGTAGATTTATGGTCATCAACTGAACCGACCTAGTTAGAATCTGTGTAACCACTGAGTATAGGATTGGAATTTCGAGTGTACGGAAGTCCATAGTCAAGAGTGCCACGCACATAACGCAGCACACGCTTCGCTGCATCCAATGATCAGCCTTAGGAGTTGACATGAAGCCGGAAATGTAGCTCACTACAAAACTGATGTCAGGGCTAGTTGCAGTAAGGTAGATGACGCTGCCCACTAATTGCCTGAATAAAGTTTCATCCACAAGGGGTGAGGATGACTGAGATGAAAGTTTGAGCCCTGGTTCCATAGGAGTCGTGGCAGGTTTGGAATCCTGCATTCGGAATCTGTCCACAAGATTTCTGGCATAGTTGGACTGAGAGAGAAATATGTTGTGCTCAGTCTGCCAGACTTCAACCCCCAAACAGTAACGAAGAAGTCCTAAATCTGTCATATCAAAAGTGCTACACAAATCCTGTTTGATCCCATGTATCAAATGTGTTGCGCTGCCAGTAATGATAAGGTCATCCGCATAGACAACCACAAACAGAATATCATTACCAGTATGCTTGATATATAGGTTTGCATCAGATGGACTCCGCTGAAAACCATGATCTGTGAGGTATTGATCAATTTTCATGTACCAAGCCCGAGGAGCTTGTTTTAGACCATAGAGTGCTTTCACTAATCCACAAACTTTCTGTTCTTGACTGGAAACCTTGAATCCTGGAGGTTGCGTCATGTAGACTTCTTCCTGTAAGTCACCATTCAGAAAAGCACTCTTTATATCCATCTGATGGACTTTCCAATTGAACTGAGCTGCTAGGGCAAGGACACGCCGTATGGTACTCATCTTGGTTGTAGGAGCAAAGGTCTCCTCGTAGTCAATGCCCTCCTTTTGTGAGAACCCTCGAGCAATAAGGCGAGCTTTATACTTGTCTAGGGTTCCGTCTACTTTGTATTTCACTTTATACACCCGTTTGCAGCTAATGGGATTTTTCCCTGCAGGAAGATCAGAAAGGGTCCAATTGTGATTCTTTGGAAGACTTTGGAATTCAACTTCGATACCCTGTTCCCACTCAGGTGTACCTTTAGCCTCTGAATAGGTTTGAGGCTCAAAAATACTGTGCAGGTTAGCCATAAGAGCAAAATTTACTGTAGACTGCTGTTTGCTCTTATGTCTAGAAGTTCTACCTTCAAGGAGCTCATTATCCCGGAGATCACCAATGGTTTTAGCCCACCATTTAGGCCGGAGAGTAGAGGAACCAATCTTAGGAGGAGGTGGAGAGGGCTCAAGAACAATAGGAACAACAAGAGGAGGGTTATTTTCCGGAGGAAGCTCAGGTAGAGTATCATCAAATACTGATGCTGCATCATCCCTCCCATCAGGTGGACCTACCGGAAGAAGAACACTGTGAGGCTGATCCTCAGAACATTGCTCAAAAGGAGGAGACTGAAAGAATCCTTTGTCTTCATCAAATACTACGTCCCGACTGAAGCTAAGATGACCAGTGGCTATATCTATCAGCCTATAGGCCTTGTGATGATCACTGTACCCTGTCATCATGAGTTTCTGGCTTTTGGAATCCAACTTAGAGCGCTTAGCAGTTGGAATCCAAACATATGCAACTGAGCCAAATACTTTGAGGTGACTGATCTTAGGCTTACGGCTAGACCAAACCTCTTCGGGAGTCTCCCCTTTAACAGCCTGAGTAGGTGATTGGTTAAGAAGATAGACAACAGTAAATACTGCTTCAACCCAGAATTTGTTCGGAGCACTCCTGTGTTGTAACATGGAACAAGCCATTTCAACAACCGTACAGTTGCGGCGTTCAACAACATCGTTCTGCTGAGGAGTGTAGGGTGTAGTTAACTGGCGTTTGATGTCATGAGTATCACAGAAGTTGGAGAAAGCAGAAGAACAAAATTCCCCCCCTTTATTTGTCCTAAGAGTCATGATATTACAGCCAGACTCTTTTTCAACTAAGGTTTTAAACTTCTGAAAGATACTAAATACATCAGATTTATATTTTAGAAAATACACCCACATCTTTCTACTGAAATCATCTACAATAAACAAAATTTTTTTGCAACTAGTAATAGAAGATGTATTCATAGGACCACAAATATCAGCATGAATTAACTGGAGTACCTTAGATGCGCGCCAAGATTCTCTATCCTTGAATGAAGACCGATGTTGTTTGCCAACTTGACAGGCGCCGCATACTCCCAACTGCTGAGTTTGAATATCAGGTAACCTTGACACAAGTCCCTCCCGAGAGAGCTGAGAGAGATACATGTTGAGATGCTCATATAACTGATGCCACAGAGTGTTGATGGGAGAAACACGAGCTGCTAGAGTCACTTCTGGAGAATCACCAGTGTCAAGAAGCCTGTATAGACCATAATCCTCTAGGCCAACAGCAACCGTAAGACTAGTCTCCCAGTCGATAATGGAGCACTTGTGCGCATTGAACACTACATCAAGCTGAGGAGAGTTCCTCATAATCTGGCTGACAGACAACATATTAATTTCCATACTAGGAACATAGTACACATTCAGGAAGATGAGTGTGCACCCACCAAATTGGATTTGAATTGTACCTTTGCCAACCACTGTGTATTCTTCACTTCCGCCGAATACCACGGAATCACTGAAGGGTGAGAAGTCATTAAACCAGTCACGCTTGTGAGAGAAATGGCATGATGCACCAGAGTCGATGTACCAGGCTGAAGACGGAACATGATTTGAAGACCTTTTAGCCATAAAGGCGTAAAAGGTAGATTCTGTTTGCTCGGAATGTTCTACAACATTTGCTCTCTGATGGGGCCCTCCTTGTTTCTTTTGTTCAGAAGCAATCATCTGTCGGCAATCTTTCTTCATGTGGCCGAATTTGTGACAGGAATTACACTGCACATTTTTCTTCCTAGCACGATCAAAAAACTGAGAAGAGCCTTTCTGCTGAAAGGACTGGGAGGACTGATATTTGGCAGCAAAAGCATTTTCTAAGGAGGCTGATGAGGCACCACTACCAAACTGTTGTTTCCAATGATCCTGCTGCATGAGTTTGTTGCATAGCTTTGGAAACCTCAGATCAACATTAGTGGAGGTAATGTTGAGTGTTTCTATGAAGTGCTCATAAGATTTTGGTAGACTTTTCAGAGTGATGACTACCATATCTTCTTCCTCCATGGTTCAACCAATGGCTTCGAGCTGATCTCGAATGTCTTTAATCTTGTTAAGATGTTCCTGTAAAGACATATGTTCGTCTATCATGATGGAGAACAACTGATTCTTGAGAAAGAAAGCTCTGCTCTTGTCGGATGTCATGTGCAGTTCCTTCAAATGTTACCAGATCTCGGCAGCGGTCTTGCCAGAAGGAATCTGCGGTAATTGATCATCAGTCACAGAGAGCTTGAGAAGCATAACTGCCTCTCGATTTTGGTCATCAAACTTATCTTGATTGGTGCCAGCTGTACTAGGACGGAGCTCTTTGTTCAGAATGAGCTGATCAAGACGCCTATATTCAAAAATAGTCAACATTCTCTATTTCCAGATGTTATAATTTGTGCCATTAAAGCGCTGACTGCCTTCCAACATCAGATTTGTTAGCGAAGCCATTTTCTCGTTTCCTAAGACACAGAAAACAACAAAGGAGTCTGTATCACGCCAAAAAAAAAAAATCACCGGCCCATCCTTGGTTTGCTCAACGGTTGCTGTTTAAATGACGTGTATTGCTTTGCGTTGTGCGAACTTGTATATATATGGAGACATATGCTGCTACGGGAATGCCAAGTTCCAACTAACTCTTGCTCAGGTACAGAAAAGAACAACACAAAACTTTACTCCAGTAATAGGACTGAACACGTCCCTCTAATACTCCATATCTCAGCCTTTAAACTTCTGCAACACATGCAGAACTTGTCTCTGAGATGGCACGCAGTTCCAGAAATAGATGGAGAGCAATTTGAAATAGTCTCACATCCTCAAATAATTCGCAGAAATGTGCAAAACGCTGTAACGATTGATAATAATGGTGAACACACAGCCGCCGCACGATCCTAGCCGTCAGTCCATCAATCACACGCAACCAACGCTCGATCCTAGCCGTCACTCTGTCCTGTCGTCGCCGTTGCTTCCGCAGACCACGGAGAGAGATTTCACGAGTGGCAAAAAAAATTCCTCCAGCTCGGGCAGAGACAGAGGGGTCAAGAAACAGTGCTGTTTGAACGGCAATAGTGCTGTGGGAAAGTCTGCCTGTGTCGAAATTTTGCTCACCCTCAAATTTTTGGAGCATCGACCTTTAAGCGTCGGAGGAGCAGCACCATGAACAAATTAACTTCGTTCGTTCATTTTAATTTTGTGCGATGACAATGAATATCGTGAAAAGAAGAATGCTATAGCGTGGATTGTGTCACTTGATCGAGAACGCCGCTGTGTGGGTTTACTCGCCTCAGTACTGGAAATCGCAGTAGAATTTGCGAGCCCTGCGACTAGCGTGGATCAAAAAATTTGAGAACCACCACAACTCTAAATCCCACTTTATCGTCCTTGTCTCTCTGAGCTTGCCCGCTCCTGAGCGACTTTGGATGGAGTGTCTTGCCGCCGGAAAAGTTCAAACTGCGACTGACGTGCCTGGGCACACGATGGCGGCCCACGAGAAAACCACAGTCACGCTGTTCAGCCTCTCGGCGCTAGACGAGAATAAGACAAAAAAGCGGTGCCTTTGACGCAATTCCGACACTGTTGGAGCTGCTCTAGGATGGCAAATCGCGTAAGAAAACCGTAGCCAAAAAACGTCCCAGACTCTAGGAACAGGTACCCTCGGATCGAACAGACAATTCAACAACGACGTCCAAAAACAATTGATGCCCAAAAAAGAATTCAAATTCCAAGAGCAATTTCGAAATAAGCCACAAAATTTTCAAGCAATGAAAAATTATTTCAAAAGATACCTGTGCTCTGATACCATAATCAGTGAATGAATTGAATTGATTTACATGAGCAAATGAAGCTCAATAAGAATACAGAGATATTTACAGAAATAGAAACATCAAGTTTCTATTAGGAAATAGAAACAACCAGTGTCTTCTAAGAAACTGCTAAAAATATAAAACTAGAAATAGCTAATAAGAATGAGCATTAATCACTAAATAGCATACATAGCATTATTCTAATAGGATAGATAATGAACTCAAACACTTGGAATGTATATATTTGTAGAAATGCACGCTGCCACTAGAGATGCCCGACTTCAATTAGTTCATGCTCCACTACAAGAAAATTCTGCTTCCCGTTGCCAACAGTTACCCATGACTCATATCACACCAGCAACAAGTCATAGTCAACAAATAAACTCAGAAACTCCACCCAGTGAGATGAATACACAACCACACGCTTTGTCTCTATCGTGGCACCTAGACTAAGACAAATTCATCCTTGTATAGCAGAAATCGACCCTGGAATCCCAATAGTTCAGCTAGGTAGTAAATATAAGGGAACTTGTCCTCTTCCTCTTTAGGGAAACATGTCCAGGAGATGGGAAACTTGTGCAACAACAGAGTAGAAACTTGTGCTCAGTACATGTC
The DNA here is from genome assembly GCA_000404065.3 of Pinus taeda. Lineage (NCBI taxonomy): Eukaryota > Viridiplantae > Streptophyta > Pinopsida > Pinales > Pinaceae > Pinus > Pinus taeda. Next base: position 11,333 of record APFE031571911.1, on the reverse strand, counting down.
AAACACTCGACATTTGTGAATTCGACTTCTTGCAACGACATAAAACACAATCCTCTTCCTTTCAAAATAATAGTTCACGGTCTTGGAAGATAAATGTTCAGATCTGAAATCGCAGTGTTAAGGGTAGATCTCCAACATTTGCTCTCGCTCCTCCTGAAACTTTCAAGCTTCGACCCTTCAAAATTTAATGAAAATGATCAAATTTAATTTTGCGAGCCCCTCCAAATATAATTTTATGACAGCCCCACTTATAAAATGTGCCACGACCATTTTGAAAAATTTTCTTATGGCCTTTAAATTTTTTTAATGATCCCTTTATAATAATTTCATACTTTGGCCCTTTTAATAAAACTTGGCCAAAGTTGAAATATTTTCCTTTGAAATAATTGGACCAAAATATATTTCTTCTGCAAAATAGTTGACACAATGATTTTTTCTTTTAAACTCTTGATCTTCCTAAAGTTGATCTGTAGTTAACCCACAGGCTAGCAAGATGCACAACTCTGATACCACTGTATTGTTCCAAATAGAACAATTTGGTGTTTTCTTGAAATTTTAACTCATAAATACTTCAAATAAAAATTCCATTCATAAATAGAAGATTGCCATGTAAAATTTAAAAACACTGAACATGCAAATAACGATAATGAGCAGAAGGAAATCTAAACTTTATTTATAATATATAAACTGGGATTTTACATGTCAAAACAACTGATATAGCTGAGATAGAATTGGCCTCAAGAATTTGCTCTAATGCTGCCCTAGCCCTCCACCAAAACTGGACCGAACTGTCACTGCTAAACTCTCCTGTTAATTCTTGATGAATTCACCAAGGGGAGATGGGTGCTCGCCCAATCTCTCTAAATCACCCAAGGGTTTCTGTCCTAGGGCTACTACTGAAGTAGAGAACCGGGTTCTGAAACCTCTCCACAAGAAGAAAATACAAATCCAAGATGTCTCCAAATGACCTCCTCTTCCTCTTTTATAGATCTGATGGAGATATCTCCAAGCCTCTAGAAGCATCTTATTTTATTATTTTATTATTATTCTAGAAGCTCCTCAATTGACTTTATCTTAAGGGAATTTTTAATTTAATTTAATTTCACTTAAGTCACTTTTGGGCCTTTTCCTCCAATTAATTACTTTTCCTTAATTAAATGACTAATTAAAGTCATTTTTAATTAAGGAAAATGGTAAATTGCCCACCATACTCTCTCCGGCCACTAGAAGTCACTTCTCAGCATCCCATCCTGTAGATCTTCTCATTCTGGTTCCAATGAGCTATTACACTAAGATGATCCATTAAATAATCTTTTCAGAACGCCACCTCGAGCATAATTAATTAAGTTAGGCCCATAATAATGCTATTTTTTGAAAGTTGTCGGAATGCAATGGAACAAAAGGCAAACTATGCGGATGATGGAATATACCAAGTGAATGCCATTGAACCTCATAAAAGCTCCTCAAAACCCCATGAAACACCTCCAGAAGCCCCTAGGCCTGCTGATGAGGTAAATCTGCACGTGTGACCTGTTTGCCCTAGCCCTGTAAGTTCATCTTAACCATGCCATGAGGAACACCAAAAAAAGGGACATTGCATTTGACCCATCCAAAATTTTATGGTTGGAGATGTGCTGTAGTAGGAAGTTGTAGTGAATACATGTTAATTACATAGGCTAGGTTATGTAGGCTAGAATAGTGTAATTATCATTAATTGTATTGGTTGGCAAATTAAATGTTAGTCACATGATGTGCATTTATAAACATGTGGATTGTACTTTTTATTAATATCATTCATGCTAATTTATCTTTAATTGGAATATTTTTATTTGAATTGATATGGTTACCATTAACAATGATGTGATTACTCGTATAACACACAAGAGGCATGCAACTTGCAAGTACTTAAGGAGATTTTTGCAGCTGTACATGTGTATGCTCTATATTGTACTAAATATTTATGAAAGTATGAAATTTGTGGAGAGCAATCATCTTTGATGAAGTCACCTAAGGTTATAAATATACAATACAAAGTTAGGTGAGTGATCATCTTTGACCAAGTCTCCTAGGGTTACAATAATGAAATAACAAGTTAGGTGAGTGACCAACTTTGACATTGTTGCCTGCGAGACATTTACAATGAGGCAGGGGAGATTAGAAATATAAAAATACAGAAGACTAAAATATAGACATATTACATATTTGGATTAAGTCGAAAATACAATACATCTATATTTTTATAATTTGAATCTCCCCTGCCTCTTTGTAACTAGGAACTCTAGTAATATTGGGTTACTTATTGATAGCATGCATCCATTGTAAGATCCCAATATAAAAATTTATGAATTTTGGTTGTCTTTCTTAGTGAGAGCTTTCATCAAACAAGTCACAAACACTGGGCTGTAGGTGAAGTATGTTTATGGCAGTGTTGCGAACATCTCGATAACATCCTGATTTTATCTCGAAATCACGATTTTTTGGCCTAGCCGTTGTTTGCTGATTTTTAAAGATATTTTTTATGGTATCTTAATTTTGCCGATGTTTGCCAATTTTTACAGATATTTTCCTGATTTTTACGATTTTTTTTGTTTTTTCGGACCTTTGCTGATTTTTTCCCGATGCCGATGTTCGCAACTCTGGTTAATGGCACACACACACACAGTTTTTCATGAAAGAATTGGCTTCAAATAAAAACTGATATTTTATTTAAAATTTAGATTTCCAATATAATCGTTGATAGGACTCATAACAGAAGTATTCTGGGCGATTATATATATAATATCAGCTCTCAATATTACTGAAAGTAGACAACAGAAAATTGTAACAAGGCATCTGGTAGGTTTGGCTGCTAGCAAACAGCAAGATAATGCTTCAGCACTTGGTACAAAATCATACACTGTCTAGAATTAGCAGAGAGTGAACTGCGTTGGACACTATGCCGTTACACTGCTATACACTGTCCAGATAATCTCCTGAAACCACAGCTCTTGCATGCAGTTCCCAGGTAGGCCGGTTGATGAGCTTAGTGACTTGTCCTTCGTCCAAGGCAGTGAGAATAGGCTACGCACTCAGGCAGCGGACTCTTTTACCCACAATTTGTGCTCAGAATATGTTATTAGGCACCCGACCCCACTTCAGCAAAAATACTCAGTCCTTGGAACAGGAAACGACCACCATTGAGGGCTTATTCACTGGCAAGAGGAGAGGAAACTAGGTTCAGCCTTTGTTGTGAAAACTCGTCCCTGTGAATGGAAAACTCAGCCCAGAAAGAAGTATAAAGATCGTCCTCCTGGGAATGAGAGGATATGCTCATCAGGACCTTGATTCAGTGAAGGAAACTCGTGTTCTTTTGCCCAACACTTCTTCATGTCACTTATTCCCAAACTCGAGCTTCAAAACAGTGAGGGAATTTGATTTGTGAGCAGGGAACTCATATTCTTTGGAGTCTGGTGACTGCAACTTCTAATGGTTGCTCTTCTCATACATTAAACTCCCAGATATGTCAATGGCCATCACCTGTAAGAGAAGATTTATGAAAAAACATTAGTGAATAAAATCAACTGATAACACCTCAATAACTCATTATTCGTTGAAAATCTTTTACTCCATTGAAGCTCAGTGGTGAAATCTGAATGATTTTACTCTCAAATCCAAACTAGGGTGTCTTGTTTCAACACCAAAGTCTGCTATGACGGCTAGGGTTTCAAACCTCTAAGCTTCTCCTAAAGAAAACTCTCCAAGAGTTCTTTCTCCAAAACTCACAATGCACAAATGAATGAGGAGATACACCCTCATTTCCCTTTTTTAATAACTCACTTACCTTTTCCCTGCAATTAAATATTTAAAAGCACATTTCTTTTCTTTATTTAATAAAGTGACTTTTATAAGCTAATTAAAGTCACTTTTAAAGCTGGAAAATGCGTAATTTGCCTCTATGGTCATACTAGCCACACAAAGCCCCTTTTTATCATTCTGACCCATAGATCTTTTCGCCTCGATTCCAATGAGATATTACACTGATTTGTTTCTCCAAGTAATCAGCCCAAAACAACACCTTAAGCATAATTAATTAAAATATGCCTGTTAGTAACGCTATTTTACGAAAATCTTCGGAATGCAATGGAACCAAGAAAAAACCATGCAGAATCGATCCCAATGATGAAACGTGTTAAGCTATTCTAGTCAGACCCATGAAACTCCTCTAAAACCCTCCAGGCCCACCAATGGAGTAATCTTGCTCCTATGACCAAGGTGACACAAGCTCCAGAAAACCCTCCTAACCACCTCACCACGTAATCCAAAATTTGGGGACATTACATCCATGCTATAAGTCAGTGTGAAACTCATCAAAGTAATTTATTGTCATATTAAGGAAATGCCAATACTTCCTGCAATGAAGTCCCATCACATATAACTACAGCAATTTGTGATAGCTGGAAATGACAAAACTTAGAAATTGAAGGTCCTAAAGGTTGTGTTAAACTGCTGTATAAAGAAGTACTAGTAGGTTGCTTTATCGTCAAAAATTTTCTGCCATCATTATAAAGTTAAGCCATTAAACAGTAAATGGTTGATTAGGTCAAGAGTTTCTTGAATTTTACAATCTTTTGGGGCAAATTATTTCAATAATTAGATAATTCAAGACTTGTTTATTTATGCTTTCTGTTGCAATGGAAATATGTGTTTTTCACGTGTTATATCTATTTATAATAGGTTGTGTAACGGGATCTTGCAGAAAGGTGGTTGCACTGAAGATTATGCTTCCTACCTTGAAGCTAAGGTATCTGTTCTGATTCATTAAAATTTTAATTTTGTTAAATTTTTTGATCTTCATTAGTGTCCTACTTTTTTCATATGGCATTGCAAAATTCTTACCATGGCACTCAACTTTACTGATTAGAACAAATAAATATTTGTTTTGTTTTCAGATACATTTTCAGCAATACTTCTGCCCACCTTAGCTAATAGTACAAATTGATGAATTCTAATAGAAGAAGTAGGAATGTTGAGATTACGATTTGGCAGAAAATTCACTCAAACAGATATCAAGAAAAGGACACTAGTAGTTTGCACTCAAGAAATCCCGCAAAGGTTAAATTCCATTTAATCAAATCCTTTCTTGCGTGTATTTCTATTGTACAATACGTCCCTTTATATATCTTTCGATGACCATAACAACTATGTCATAATTAGACAGTTAGTTCAATCATCTCTATAGCTATTCCTAGTAATCTCTCTTTAAATCTCTCAACTGGTTCTAGGATATGCTCATCCTTGATTTGTCTTGTTGAGCTCAGCTTTCATTCATACATGGACTTATCTCGTTGTCCTCATCTTTGATTCATATATGGATTTTTTTGTGGTCTACATTATTACAAAGCAATCATATAATTTAGACATTATTCATGATTCACAATAGCAGTTAACCCTTTATAGTTTCTTGTTACTAGTCTTTCAGTAGGGGTACCTATATCTTTTGTATCATTTTTAGATACCTTTGTAAGCCCTGTTGACCGCTGCGTGTCAACTACCCATAGCAGTACACCCCCTTTTCTTCGCAAAAAGGGATAGCGCTTGATCGAGATGTTCGTGCCATTCGACAGTCATCGCCATTCTCCTGATCATATTAAGTTGTAAACCCAGTCTGCATTTTGATGTAAATAATCTTAGCAGAACTGAGTCATGTATGTAGATTGCCTAGGTGGACCTAATTTTCTAGTGGTAATCTTCATTCCGGAAGGTTTTTCGTCTCACCGATCCATGATCGGCAGAGTTTTCCTTCAGCCTGACCCCAAAGTCGGAATGAATTTTATCATTAGAGTCTTAGGAGAATCCTAGAGTTTTGATCTGCTAGATTATGTTTGGTTGCAAAACTGGGTGGTTTATGAGGGTCTGTGTCAAATGGGTTCTCCCCCTTGAGATGTAAAGTTGTAAAAGTCATGATGAAAAGTGTCTTGAGGGTTAGGAAATGTTAATCCCCTCATGCATCTTAAGTCCTAGGTCCTAGGGAAATTTTTGCAAAGGCTGAGTTTGAGGATCCATTTAAAAATAAATTAAAAAAAAAACTGAAAAATAAAAATTAAAAAAAAACTAAAATAATAAATTTTAAAAAATTAAAAAAATTAAAAAATAATAAAAATTAAAAAAAAGAATAAAAAAAAGAGAATAAATAATAATATTTTGAGAATTTCAATTTTTAAATGCATTAAAAAATTCGACGGATGAGATTAAGAGATGTCTTGATTCTCATCAACGGTCGAGATCGTTTTGACATGGATCACTCAAACTAGCCGTTGGGATTGTTTCTTTTAAATAGGGTGCTAGGGGTCATTTGAGGAGATATTGGATCTGAGTTTTGGCTGAAGAAGCTCTCTTGTAAATATTTTCTGGTGCTAATAAAGAAAGACTTTGGGGTCAAATGCTTGCTGGTGTTACTCCCTTGAAGTGCTGTGAGCTATTTTGTTTCTGCATATTTTAATTTTCAGCTATTAATAACAGCTTAATGAAGAGTATTGTTGAGCATAGGTATCTTGTTCACATGCTAGGGTTTGAGTAGTATTAGGGTTTCTGATGTAATGGCAGGTATCTCCATTGTTTTTTGAGATCTAGTACTGCTTTTTCTCTCTTATTTAACGGTTGAAGTGAGCTGTGCAGGAAACCCTTGAGGATCAGTGGGTGTTTGGGGAAGTTCTCGGCTGAACCAGCCAACTCCCATAAGCACTTTTTTCAGAGCCCAGCTGGTTTTGATCCTGGGTTAATCATTTAGTTTGTTTTATTATTTGCATGAGAGACTTTCTAAGGCATTTTATTAACAAATTTGAAGTTTCTCAAAAATATTTGATGATAACTGATAAATCTGGTTTTTGTAGAGCTATAAATTATTTATTTATTTATTTATTTATTTTTTTGGGTTTGCAGGGTTTCATTTTTACATATATACTGTCCAAAATTTTGGTTTTCTATTTGCAGATCAGGATTTCTTGCGTTTCAAAGCCTCATTATCGCTGCTCCTGTCTGCTCTGGCACCTGCGTATTCAAACACCATATCGAAATTTCTTTATAGTGTCAAAACAGCCGTGGGTTAACGAAGCTGTATTCTCCACGTCCGTTGCTCTAGGTGCATGCGTAAACCTTTCCGCCCACCGTCGAACTTCCATACCCACGCAGCCATGTCAAACGCATTCAAAACACAAATCAAATTTCTATATCGTGGGTCTCAGTTTGACGCAGCTTAGGTTTAGAACGAAAATCGATTTTCGTTTTGATTCATTACAGACATTGGAACAATCAGTCAGAACAATCTTCATTTCCGCGTCCATCCTGCCTGCATACACCATCAACTCCTCCCGTAGTCTTTCCCTCACTGCTCACACAGCAAAACAATCAAACAAAACTACAGCAATACACTATACGCCAATGCTCCAGTTCAAACGACGTGGGTACGACGTGGGTTAAGGGTTGCTGCCTGCGTGCTGTGTCGAATCTACTCTCGTCCTCGAGCCTCAAATCCGCGTGTGAACCTGCAAAACACTGTTTTCACTTTCAGAATCAGCGTTAAGTTTGCCTTTGATCATAGTGTTTGAGGCCAGGGTCTTTGTATGCGATTCGATTTTTTGGTTCAGGTGAACGCTGTAAGGCATACGTGCGTTTCCAGGTTTGAGACGTATGGTGATTTGGTTAGTCGTAAGCGTAGGTTCTATAGACTTTAAAAATATTTTCCTTTCCTTTTTTTAGGTTCAGTTTCATTCAATTAAATGAATACATACGTTAATTTTTTTTAGTTAGCGTAGGTTTGCGTTGGTTTAAGTTAGCCATAGGTTTAGATTAAAATCGGTTTCTTTTTTTTTATGTAGTTTGGTTATGTATAGTTTCGATTTTATTTTATTAGTTTTAATTTTATTTCAATATACATATATGCGTTATGTTAGGGTTTTCTTTTTTTAATTTTATTTTAAAATAAAAAATAAAAAAAATCCATAAAAAAATGGCTTTGAGGGTTTTAGTTAGGACTTAGTTTTTAAAATTTTGAAATTCCTATTTTGGTTTTAGATTTATTTAGTTTTTTTTTAGATTCAAAATAGATTTTTTTTTTTTTTTTTTTTTTTTTTTTTTTCTAAGATCCTTATTAAAAAAAAAAAAAAAAAATTCTCTTAGGGCTTTAGATAAATTTTTAAAATTTTAGTTTTAGGTTTTTTTTTTAGGTTTTAAAATTAAATTTTTGTCTGAAAAAGCATAAAAGCATCGTGGAAATTTTTTGCCAGTTGAAGTCTTAGCCTGGAAATTTTATTGCGTTCTATTTTTCTTGCTGAGGCTGAAATTTTGGGGTTAATGTTTATTTGGCATGCTTGAATATAATATCTGGTTAAAGTGCAAGTTTACATGGTTGTATTTTTCGAAGTTTATTTCTTAAATTGCCAGATCATCGTTAAAAACATCGTGAGTTTACTAGATATTTTGCATTGTTATGATTACTGTGTGGGGTTTACATTTCTGCAGTATACAGTAAGTAATCATTTAAACGTCAAAGCCATAAGGCACTGGTCCATTAAATTAAACAAATCTATTAAGTGCTTTCGTCCTTTCGTGTCTCCCAAACCAACTGATTCACAGTTGGTTTTCCACTTTCCTACAGGGTCTACCCCCCTTAGCCGCGGGAGACAGGCTTAAACGGAGGGATCGGGGATCAGAGTGACAGCCCCCGGTCTGAGTGTTGTCGTGACAATCTGTGCGACAACAAGCCCAAGATCGCAAGTAAATGCCATGTAACAAACATGTGAGGCCCTGTAGGCATCCTAGACCCCATGTCATGTTGAGTCAGTCTTGTTATGGTCAGACCATGGTCGGTACCTTTGGGTTCATTTCAGGTTCCCTTCGAACTGGATAGGATTGGAGGTCCTTAGGTGAGATTATATGTGAACTCATGGTTTTGGAGGAGCCTTCATTTTGTAGGGGTGATCACTAGTGTAGTGGCCAATTCGGTCCATGTTGGGTGCACCTTGTTGCTGCAAAATCTAGCAGGGCTTGAAGAAGGAAACCCTACAAGGTATAAACTAGACCAAGAAGCAACAATGGGGTAGTAGCCTGTTGTTGCTTGAAGTATACACCTAAGGCACAATGCTCAGATTAAGGGTTATCACTCTAATCCCTACTCATTCCATTTAAGCTCTCTCCTAGACAGGGTAAAGTGGGTAGTCCCTAAGTTTACCAACAAGTCCTAGGAGACTAAGAGCAAGGAAACTACCTTTCTAGGCAACTTGACTTAGAATTAATTAGCAAATGTGTTTATTAAATGAGCAATGTATATCTCAATAAGATGAACTCAATTAGATCAGCAAGATTAGCAAATATAGACCAGTGCCTTAATAACAAAGCTCAAATAAGATTACGTCATTTGCACAATATATGAAACGTCAAGTTACAAGATGAGCAGTGCTGCAAGGAAAGCATTAGTACAAGAAAAATGGGACAATATTAAGGTATGAGCAGATAGATATAAATTATAACTTCCAAGAAAAAATAACTTGTACTTCAAGGGAAATGCTCAAATAAAGATGACAATATTAGAGACAATGAGCAAGATGATTAAAAGACAAGTACAACAACAGTATTATAGCTTTGCAAGTGAAATAAAGATGCTCACAATTTAATGATATGCTCGAGATGAATGCAAGTTAGGCGAATAAAATGCAAGCCTTATTAGGTGAAATGGAAAGTCTTGGTTTATTTTAGTTAATGCCTAACCTAGATGAATCTTTCTCCTTAGTTGTTTTGAAACTAGTCTTAAAAGAAGGTTTGAGGAAGAAAGTTAGGACTTTATTAACGATACCTCCTCTTGCTTCTAATGACCCAAGTGCCTCCTTTTGTACAAGGGATTGCCTGCAAGAGAACTGCAAGGTCACTTGTTTTAACTGTTACAACAACAATATTATAACTTTGCAAGTGAAATAAAGATGCTCACAATTTAATGACATGCCCGAGATGAATGCAAGTTAGGCGAATAAAATGAAAGCCTTACTAGGTGAAATGCAAAGTCTTGGTTTATTTTAGTTAATGCCTAACCTAGATGGATCCTTCTCCTCAGTTGTTTTGAAACTAGTCTCAAACAAGGTTGTAGAAAGAAGGTTTGAGGAAGAAAGCTAGGGCTTTTGTACAAGGGATTGCCTGCAAGAGAACTGCAAGGTCACTTGTTTTAACTGTTGAGTAAGGGTCTATCATCTCAAATTACATGAAGGAGGCCCTAAAATTTCTATACAACCGAGGTTATGCTTGGAGGTAAGTTTTAAGATGCAAATCTAACTCTAGGATGCAAATGCAAGATGATATGTTTCAACGAGAGACAATGATGTTCAGTATTGTTCAAAAGTGCCAATATGCCTGTAACCCCAAATGAGATAGATGCATCGAAAAAAGATTACTAGCTTATGACAGTATTAATGAAACAACAAGATATAACTCAAAGAAACAATTAGATGACAATTAGATGTTTAGAACAGGTTCCTCAAATGCCTTAAGACAACAGTATGCTTATTAAATGATCTTACTTGTTTGGAGAGTTGAATAAGCCAGACATTTATAGAGCAATCACACTCATTAGATGGCAAATGAGTTTGCTAAAATGTGATTAAGAAAACTACTTAACATCTTTAATTTCAAATGATAGAAGACTAAGTGTTGAAATGCAATTTGACCAAGTAGTAAGGAAATGGCAAATGAGTTTTCTAAAATGTGATTAAGAAAACTACCTAACATCTTTAATTTCAAATGATAGAAGACTAAGTGTTGAAATGCAATTTGAGTTTGCTAAAATGTGATTAAGAAAACTACTTAACACCTTTAATTTCAAATGATAGAAGACTAAGTGTTGAAATGCAATTTGACCAAGTAGTAAGGAAATGCATGTTAACATGAAATGCAATTAGAATGCAGCAGCTAGTTCTAAGAAAAGAGCAATCCCTTAAAGCCCGGTGGTTAGGCCTAGAGAAGCCTAGAAGATGATCATTCCTCAAGCCATCCAAATGCCCAATACTGCATAATCAAACCAATGATAGAGGAATGCACTAGACCTCAGAAAAAAAAAAACAATGTCAAGAAAATCAGTCCACTGTAGCTAACGATTAGCAAGATTAATCACTAAAGAATGCAAGAAAGTTAGTCACACACACGCACACAAGGAAATTGTCTCAAAGAGGAGACAACGATACCATGGGGTGGAGGCCCCAAGCTCTCTCAGAAAAATGACCTTTTATTAAAATGCACCATTGGCCCCTCTATAGACAGTGAGAGAGGAGACCAATAATACCTTCTGGAGGAGTGCCTACAAGTTTGAAATATAA
>APFE031571908.1:219202-256946 GCA_000404065.3 Pinus taeda | reverse complement strand
GGTCTATCACCACCTATACCAGCCTCCTAAGCAAGTCTCAGACCTCATCTCTTCAAAACAAGCTTTGGAAATGAGAGAAGACATCAAAAAAGCAATGTAACTCTGGTTCCGCACTTTCTCTCACTTTTGCCTGCGGGCCCGCACCTTTTGTTCAGGATACCTGCGTACTTATACGCTCTTTATGTAAAGGGGAGGGTGCGTACCCCTGTGAAAGTCAAAAGGCACAATTTTTATCTTAAAAAACTCACTTTGGGTTAATTAATTCTAGAGTTTTCTAGAAGCATTTGTTACGTGGATTGTTCGCTCCAAGTGGTTCATGCATCCAATCATAGGAGGAACTAATCCCTTGTTGAGAGGAGCTATCCCTTTGAAGGAGGACTCTATCCCTTTGAAGGAGGAGCTGGTAACTGATCTCCATTGCACTATAAATTGAGGCATTGGGTCAGTGGCCAGGGAGGTTAGAAGCTGAACTTTGAGGGTAAATGCTAGTGAAATCAAGACTTCCTATTTGAGCTTAAGAGGAGAGATCACATACCTTTTTGGCCCCATTAGGGAGTGAGTGAAGCTTGTCAAAGTAGAGGAGACTTCTTGTTGGACCCTGGGAGGAGCTTGTACAGCGTCAAGGCAAAGGTTGTAAGGTTCTTCTCCTTTTGAATTAATATAATCAAACTCACTTTTCTCAACAAGTATCTCATGTTATTTGTTTCATGGACTCCTTGACTTTCATGTTGAATATGTTTTATAATATTGGTTATTCAGGTGCTATTTGATCGTTTGCCTTGTTTGTGCTTGCAGGTTTGCGACAAAGGAATTTACTTGGATCAAAGGAGCGAAGGCATCTCCAAACTTGTGTTGGACATGAGGTAGGCCTTAAACACATTTGTTTGCCATTATTTATAAAGGAAATTTAGAGAAAGATAGTGTTTGGTTGGTTTGTTTGTCATTAGGTCTTCATTAGATTCTAGGAAGGTCTATCTTGTCCGCAAGATCGACTCATCCAGCGTGACAGCCCCTGAGGCCAAAACTATACTTAGGCTTAAAAAAACCTTAAGTATTAAACAATATGGGTTATCAAAATAAAAACTTCAAATCAGAATTCAATTAAAAAATGAGTTATAATTTAAACAACTCGACTTTTCCAAAAAATCTCGTTCCCTTGCATCACAAATAAACAAATTTCCAAAAGCAAACACCCCTCTGCCAAATCCAATGGCTTTGCGATATAAACCATACTCGTGGGATTATTCAATACAATTCATAGAATCCCACGTCCATGAATATTGCAAAAGTTCCAAAAAACTTAAGTCCTAGCCTTAACTAATTGCGATTGCAATTAGGCCTATACCTGATGGAAAACCAATTGTGATTCAGTTAAAATCTCGCATCCGCAACTATCGCAGTTTCCAACGGTCCTACCTCTTGCCTTAACCGATTGCGATATCCGATATAGCCATACCCAAGGGGATTATTCATTGTTATTCATTAAAATATCGCATTTATAAATTCACAAGAGTCTAAAGGTTCAACCCTGCTCCACACCACTGATTGTGATTTTGATCAATGACATCATATCCATTCACATGTGACATCATCTTCCATGTCAACTAGCACGTCACAAATTGCAAGTATTTAGGACTTAAACCATATTCATTTGCTTCTACTCTGAATGTCGATTGCGATATGATGTTAGATCCACATCATACTCCACTTCACCCACCACATCACATCATGACATCATTTGTGACATTACTGCCACATCACCTCAGGACTTCGCAATTGCAAGTTTCAAAGGGACACGAATTATAATAAATCCTTCACCCCAATCGATTCGAAATTACAATTAGGCCACCCAGACCTGACATGATATTTAAATAGATATGAATGCTTTTGCATACAGGCTTATCGCAACTTTCATAATCCTACCTGTACCTTTTCCTCTACTCCAAACACCAATTGTGATATAAAATCCCAACTTGCCATGATTTAATAAATGACTTAGATCTACCCAGACCAATGACAGAGAAGACTTCGGACCCCCCTACGCTCATTTTAAGTTTCTTAAAGGGGGTGGGTCCAAAAAGTGGTTTTTCCCATCCAGCCATATATCCACACATCACTCTTTTGTTCTTTCGGACCCCCCTCTTCACAAACCACTTACCACTTCCAACCCCTTCCAAAAAAATCGTTAGCCATCCACCTTTCCATGATTGTGATTGTGATTTTATTTGACATACTCTTAGACTCCAAGCAATTGGGATTATTCCGAGTTCTACCCCAATCTAAAAGTGATATGCGATATAAAAGTCTGACTTGTCTTGTCACAGACCTCACTCTGCAATCCTCTCCATGATAGTTGTGTTCAAATTTATTACGCTCTACATTTTTATCGTGATTTTCTGCAAAACGTGAATTGTTTAAAATAAAACTCGCTTATCAGTCTCATTTATTTTCAACTTATCAATTCATGTTTTCGTGTTCATGTTCATGAAAAAAGAAGACAGTTGTTCTAATAAGTGGCAGTTTAGTTCAAATAGACGGAAAAACATCCAGAGAATTTGATGGAACAAACAAAGTTGATGAAGACAACAAATCACATTTAGAACATTGCTACCAATTTTTTTTTTCCCTTTAAGAATTGTTGAAGGGATATATTTAAATGACCTCAATGCTCTACACAATAGATTCAATTTTTGCTATTATTTAAACTTCCTTTTTGTACGAAATAAAGGTCCAGAATTTTATGAAGAAAGGCTTACGAAAGCTCACACTACTGTACTTTCATACTTTTCTCAATAGAATGATTAGAACAATGTTTTAGGAATTTTCATAAAGAATTTTCAGAAGTTGCATTTCTGTACTCCTGAAGTCATCTTTGCAAGAAGGACTAAATTACGGCTATTTATTATATGAGCTGAGTAATGTACATCTCGTATTTCTATCTTTGTGCCTCTGTTTTTTCCATAGATAAATAGAGAATTTATATTTTTAGATTGCTTATTACATGGTATTTAAAGAATAATCTTACATGTATTCATTTCTGATAATGCTTCCATTGATATTTTTTTACATGTTAAGCAATTTGTTTTGATATTCTGAATCCAATATGAGTTATACACATTATTTTGATTAGCTATTTAATCAAAGTAATCATCTTGGAATATTTTCATTTGCATTCGTGTTTGAGCAATATGTATTTTCATTTACTAAGGAAAATGATTATAGATTGCATCTAGATGAATGTTAAATAATCACAGGTTATAGAGTAGATTAATGCATATGTTTTCCATTTGATTCATTGCTGCAAATCCATCTATTTCACTCCACTATAAGCATTACACATGCATTCAATCACCTTTCATTGGGAAATGGATCCCATCATATCCAGTTGGAGCCACCACCTAAATGGAAAAGGATTTGTCTTAAGGTCTGGACTGGGTGGTTTCCCCCCTATGTTGAAGCAACGAATTTTAAGGCCACAACACCTTATTGCTTTTTTATTTTCGAGAAATCCACCAAATCCTCTCTTTCAAGAATTTGTACATACCACAAATTATTTGTCCGGATCTGCAATCTTTAACACTTGAGGCTTTGTCAACAATTGCTTCAACTACTCAAAAATTTTTGCACGTTCATTTGTCCATTCCAACTTCTTACCTTTCCTTTGCAACACTATAATTAGATAATAAATGCGAGAGAAGTTCCTGATGAACCTCCTATAGTAACCTGATAACCCCATGAATGATCTTACCTCATCCACATTCTTAGGAGCTTCCCACTCCATGATAGCCCTTATCTTCTCTGGATCCATTGTTATGGCTTCCTTGGAAACCACATGCCCCATGTAGTGTACCTTTATCTCAAACAAACTACATTTTCTAAGCTTCACATACAATTGATGCTCTCTTAGCAATCTCAATACTATTTCCAAGTGTTCGACATGCTCTTCCTCTTTTTTAGAATATACGAATATATCATCCATGAATACAATAAAAAACTTGTCCAAATAAGTACGCAACACACTATTCCTCAAGCACATAAAAGTAGATGGAGCATTAATAAAACCAAATGGAACTACAAGAAACTCATAATACCCATACCTAATCCAGAAAGTAGTCTTGTAGATGTCCTCTTCTTTAATGTGTACCTGATGGTATCCTGATCTCATATAAATCTTTGAGAACATTGTTGCTCCCTTCAACTGATCAAACAAGTCATCAATCCTTGGCAATGGATACCTTTATTGATGGCCACTTTGTTCAAATACTTGTAATCAATGCATAACCTGAGAGTATCATCTTTCTTTTTCAAAAACAACAGTGGTGCACCCCAAGGTGACACACTTGGCATAATGTATCCCTTTTCAAGAATTTCCTTCAATTGGAACTTCAACTCCACCAACTCCAGTGTGCTCATCTTGTAAGGTTCTTTTGATTTTGGTGCTGCCCTTGGTACCAACTCAATAGAAATTTATACTTCCCTGTGAAGTGACAACTTTAAAATATCTGTCAGAAACACATCCTAAAAATATTCTAAAACTGGGTACCTACTCAAGGCATCCACATCCTCAACTTCCTTACCTTTAGTCACTAGAAATATGCATTGTGAATAACACACACCATTTCCTATGGCTGTGCTTCGCCTACATAGTTGTCACCACTCTAACTAATGTTGCCTTCTTCTTACCCTGCAAGATCCTCTATTCCCCATTTTCATCCAAACACTCAATAGCCTTTCATAACAATATACCTTGGTCCTATGAAGATACAACCATTCCATACCCAATGAAATATTATATGATCCCAATGGAAATGCATTCAAATGTGTTGATGTAGGAATACCATTCAACCCAAATTCACAAGCTCTTAGCTAGTGATGAACTCTCTTCTTTGTACCTGTAGCCAATTGCACTAACCAAGATTATGTATGCACTTCATTATTCGAACCACACTTATCCACTAGGTCAAGGTTTACATAACTATAATTAGATCCAGGGTCAATCAAAATAGAAACAACTTGATAACGAAACTTACCATCCATCTCAATAATAGAAGCCTATTGATATGCTTCTCTATTCTCTAATGCTGCATAGATCCATGGAATACTTTGTCTTACATCTCCCACTTTTTTTGCCTCTTGAGCACTATAGATCTATGGTCTACCACCCTAACGTTGTAGACAATCTCTCTTGCATGCTCTCCTCCACAAGTGCAACAATGCAAGGGTTTCCAACTATCACCCTTGTTCTTCTCCTCATACCAAAATCTTTGTCCTCTATCAGATGCATTAAACTGCTTATGTGGGGTTGCATTCTCTTGGTTACTTGTATATTGAGGTCTTGTTTGCTTCTTATGCCATTTCCTTTTATTATTTTGATTACCTTTCCAGTCCGGCTAAGTCTCAGATCTGTGCTTTGATTTCTCAAAATAATGCTTTAGCTTCTAGATGGCCTCCTCCAATGATCTAGGCTCATCAAAGTCAATCATGTCCTTGATTCTATTGAAACCCCAATGATGAATTGTTAGACCTTAGCCTTCTCCTCCTTTAGTTAAGGCACATACCTCAATAACCCCAAGAATATTCTATTTTGCTCCTCATCGGTCATAGACCCCATCTTTAGTTCATAAAATTCCTTTGATCTATCGTCATAGTATCTCTCTAATAGATAATTCTTCTTGAATAGTCTCTTGAACTCATTTCAAGTCAACTACTCTTCATAAATACCTCTGACATTATTTTCATCTTCCCACCATATATTTTCTTTACCTTTAAGACTAAATGTATCCGTTATGGCCTTCATGTTTTCTGAGTAGTCATGCAACCTCAAGAAGTTATTCATACCAAACAACAATGTGTATGCATCTTGTGACTTCTTCATTTCCCCATCGAATGTAGGTTGCTTTTCTTTCTTGAAATCATCCAAAAAATATCCCCTGCCACTCCTCCTATAAGGATGATAATGATGATGACCATGATACCTATCTGAACCAGAAGTAAAGTAAATCCCATGCCCACTTCCTCGTCTATCAGGTGTATCCAATAATCTACCATATTTGATTGTGTCATCTCTACCCAACATGTGCCCACCATGTAACTTGCTACCATTTGCTCCATCAGTCTTATCCTCCTATCCATGACTAAGTCTAAGTGGTTCTTGTCTCTACAAGTCTGACAATCTCTAAGGAATCACCACATTAACCTCTTCTTTTTTCTCCTATGCCCTGGAAAGTATCTCTTGTGATTGAATGATTCAGTCATTATCTTCTTTGCAACTCCTTATTTCTGCCATCAGACTTCTCAAAGTGTTTGCTATGTTAGGAGAACATCCCTGACCATGTTGCTCATCTGATATATAGGGATAATCTCGTGAGTTGTATTCTACCATTTTTCTAGTCATCTTTGATCACGAGGGCTCCACTAGGGGAGTAACACCATACCATGTGGGTTCATATTGGGGTATATTTATTAAGGAAAAAATGACATAATATGTTGGGGGATATATAAGGGGTAGAGTGTTTTTATATTGGAAGGTATAAAAAATGGAGCCCAAAGTAAATGAAAAAATATAAAGGGATATAAAAAATGTTAATGAAAAAATGAATACCTACAATATCTAGTTAAAGTAGGGGTTTTTAAATTGGGAAGGTGTGTTGGGTTTGTATCGGTAGGGGGTTAAATAGTGTGATAGAGGTATTTTCCAATATGTAGTCAAATTATGGGTATCATTTAATATGCCACGAACACACATGATATGTCATAGGTTCATTGACTGAAGCCCTTGTGTCTTTGATCTTCTCTTCCTACAAGTTATATCGTGTCAACTAAACCAAACTATAAATAGCCAACGTACCTTAGTGTAGTTTAGGGGAGGATATATAATCTGCAAGACCAACCATATTAGTGTAATACATATATAAACATAATCATATCTACATTTAATCATCATTTCAACCATTATCCAGTCATCAATGCATGACCATACGATCCACATACCATGACCCCATGCATGACATATACAACCATATCAATGTATGCGCAACAATATACAAATGCTAACATGCATAACCAATGCATAACTAACATACACTCATGAAAACCACATTCAACAACACCATCAAATTTTCACATGATGAACCACTACACCTATGACCAAGGCCATGCATATGAAACAAGCACATAGACAACAAGCATAAGGAACACATATATGCACTTGACATGAATGCATGATGAACACACACTGCCCATCCAGTCCAAAGGGTGAACCACACTCTGATACCACTTTGTAACCACCCTCCTCCCACATTTACCTTAATTAACTAGTTTGCTAAGGTAAACATGTGATGAGAGGTTACTATGATCTAATTCAACTCCCCATGTATAGTTAAGGAAGTGGAATTGAAAAACCCCAACTAATATGATCTTCTACACATGTTACAGAACCTTCAAAAGCCAACCAACCCTTCCATGTCACCAACCCTTGAGGTAACTTGACATTTTAGAGCCTCAGTCGCTCCCATGACATGGGCATGCATGCAACTGGGACCCCATAGTCACTCCCACAATAAGGGCATGCCATTGACTGTTGAAATTCTTATCTAGTTCTAAGCCAACGAATGCAAACTCTATGCCACTTTTTCAAGGCCAGGACTCAAGCCACTACCTTGAACTTCATGAAACTTCCATGAATGAAAAATAACATCAAAACAATGATACTAATGCAAATACATGATCAATGACTTGATTGGACCCATACTAGCCATGACAAACATCTCGTCAAAAATGTCACAAATATGCAATCTAGATGTCATATCAACATATATGAGCATAGGGTTACTTATCTGAGAGTTGTAAGGAAGCACTCATGCCTTATCACAATAGCTACATTATCATCTATTAGGTCATATATTCATTTTTCATTGGCATTTACTAATCAAAACATGGTGAGATCCATAAATAGCCACTATGATAAAACATACTCATAACCAACATACAACCAACAGAAATAACAAGGGTATAATAGTCATAAAAACCACATATGAAAAAATATATTTACCCGTCAAATACCAAAGGAAAGAAGCTCTTATTAACATATGAAAAATTCAACTAGGTGTGGGAATTCCACGTACCACCCGACCATAAATTGGTTGAACCAAACATTTCTTTCAACCGATCACCCCCATGCCATATTCTTAGAATGAATTTGGGATCTGATGGAACAAATCCAACAAAACCAAACCAGGGCTTCCAGAGGCAATCACCCCAACCCTCAACCAATGATTCCACCTCACAATCGGAAATCACTAACCATCACTAGATTGATCTCTACCAAGCTGTCAAGGGCTGTACATCATTTGTTCCAACCAGGGCTTCTAGTACTAGTGACTCAATCCATAGCTATTTTTGAGCTTCCAAATCATTTTTCTAACCAAGGCTTCCAGGACCAGTAACTCAACCCAAGTTGTTAAATGGATTCTAGAGTATTTGTCCAACTAAGACTTCTAGGAATTAGTAACTCAATCCACAGCCAACGGAACATAAGAACCAATTAAAAAACAAAAGGAAAGACACCCACAACACCATGACTATCCAGGAAATGGAAAGGCTATGCTAATCCACCATCAATCCAGGAAATCCTCCATGCCAATGACATGTCATGACCAAGAAACCACACACAGGTGCCATGCATGACAAAAGTAGAAATGAAACCATACATGCAACTCGGTAGATGCAAGAAAACAATATTGTAGTTGTTGATCCCGATGTCCTCTTTCATTTTCCTATTCTTCCTTTTCCTTTTTTTCCAAAACTCCAATTATGCCACACTCCTCCAAGAGTGCTCCAAGAAAACTCTAAGTGTTCAACAGTATGTGAGAGAGAGAGTAGAAACTGGGAGCTCGAAAATTGAACATACAAAAAGCTACAAACTAATCCTCAAAAGCTTTTTTTATTAATGAGGCTTCTAGTTTCTTCAATTTTCCATTATTTTCCTTCATTTTCCTCCTCACATGCAACTTGTGACTTTTCACCTTCCCTTTTCTCCTAATTTCCATTTTTTCATAAATAAACTGCCAATTAATTCCACTTTGCCTTTCCAAATCCTTTTCGATTTCCTTTTTCAATTTCCATAGCCATTAATTAATCATAAGTGATTCCCATCACTATGTTTTTGCCCAACATTCAACTTGGAATACGTGTCCCATGACCAAGGTCTTATTTTTCCTTTATTAATTTTATTACATGGATTTTTGAATAGGGTTGTTACAACAATCTACACAACAGATTCTAGTTCTAAATCGTGGAATACCATTTATGAGTTATTATAAGAATAGTTTCCAAAGGAGATAGAGGATTCACCAATTATCACGACAACAAACCAAGGTGGTTAATGACTTCTTCACCAACAATTAGTGATGTCGTGAGGTCTCAACTTCATAAGATTAGAGCCCGACCGAGATTACTCTCATACATAGATATCATAAGTTGGGTAGTGGAAGAGGTAGATATTAGTGAATGATTGTTTTTTTTCCACAGAGGCATCATAATTGGGTATTTCAAGTCTAAAAGCCTTCGTGGTATGTATCATTTTCCCGAACCTAAAATTGTATGTAACGCTCAATTTGTGGAGCATTTTGTTAAGAAAGAATGTGAAAGTAACAAGGAAAATTTACCCCAAATGATTAGAGGATGAATGTGCAACTCTAGTAAGTTTATAAAAAAATCTATGTGAAAATATTCAATTTCTTCCATTGCATCCCCTTTTTCTTACATTGCTTATATGCTATCTCCTTTATGTGCCAAACAAAATGTTTTTCACTTCTCGAGCGATTGGGTCCCTCTTATTGAGGATGTCTCTCATGGCTATGTCTTTGATTGGGCTCAAAATTTATTAGGCAACATGGCTAGGCACAATATTCATTTTGTATTGCAAAAGCTTGTCTCTAGTGTGTGACCTTTTTACATGCTGGCATATGTCATGGATGCCATTTATGAGTCAATTTTTTTAAAAGCATGCAATTGTCCCCAAACAATTTTCAACACTTTCTTGTTTCTAGAGATTCCAAAAGAGCCTTGTTACCAATTCATTTTCTTAAGATTCCTAAGGGATATGGTTCTATTGATAAAGACATCAATTCTACATCACAGTCAATGCCTCATATTTCCACACCATTATAAATTTCTTCGACAGGTCAATTTTCTTCATCAAATCCTCTGGTCAATGATTTGAACAAAGGATGGAACTCATATTTAGACAATATATAAACTCCAAATGACACAATTAAGGAAAAAGAAGCCTTGGATACAATACTTCAAATGTTTTCACTCTACGAACAATCCTTGCCACTCCTAATCCTACATAGACTTCTCTTGCACACACTGTTCCCCTTGTTAAAATTCCTCTCAACGCTTGAGTCAATGTAGAAGTAATTCCTACTCATCCTACTACAAAGATTCAATTGAACATTGAGGAAATTCTCCCAATTGAAATATTTTATCATCCTTAACATAAGGGATTAATTAAGAAAAGCAAGAATAAAAGGAAGGCAAAAAATGAGGTATATCCTCCAAACTCTACTTCCTTGGAACTAGTTTGGAAAAGCACTTCTACATCTCCACATGAATAATTGCAAGAGTTGGCTCAATATGCAGGGGCATATGATTCAACCACTATTGATAAAGCAACCCATATTAAATATTTTGTTCAAGAAAAGGATGAGAGGATATGATAACTAGAACATCAAGTAACCCAATCTCAAATAGAACTACGAGAATAAGTCAACCTATTCAAGAGTTATCACTTTGAAGAATAGAAAAAATGTGATGATCAAATAAAGGAATTGCAGAAAATCCTAGTAAACTAAAAGGTTGAAGCATACAATCTCGCTGAGTTCAAACATGAACCCCTTGAAATCAATGCACATCTTGTCAAACAACAACAAATATTTTGTAATAAACTAAGCTTGATACAGGTGCAGTGCAAGTTGAGCTCTTCATTGGTTGATGAGCTAGCTGACATGGAGAGATGAGGCTAAACTAAGTCTAAATGATCTCCTTGAGTGCAAAATGGATAAAAATAGAATACAAAATAATTTTCCCAAGATTTATGAAATGTGGAAGTCCAATGTTTTAGGGAATTGGAGGGACATAATTCAGTTATTCAGAAAGTTAGTTAATAATACTCAAAAGATTTCATGCACTTTTACTCTGTCTGCCACCCATCCTCTTTTGGAGGAAAATTTAATTTCAAATTATGAAGAGGATGCATTTCTAGATGTGAAATCATTACAAAAAACTCAGATGGATGAGATATTAGAATTTGGTAGAAGGGTTTAATAGTTGTCAAATATTAATATTGAGTAATAATGTTAGATCTGAGACTTTTGTGATCCATAATGAAGATAAATGTCGTTTGGATTAATCACATTTTCAGGATTGGGATGACGTTTCGAACCAACTAATGTGGTTCATCCTCAGGACAAGGTGGAAAAAATCATACAATCCTCACGAATAAATAGTAAGGATGCATCATTGTCCAGGTTTAAAACTAGCCGTTGAAAACTAGCCATTGAGGACTAGCAGTTGAGAACTAGCCATTAGAGATCAGGTAACTAGAAATCCTAAAAAGGAATTGTTTAATATTTATTCGTTATAAATTCTATTTAATATTATAAATATAGTTATAAACTTGGTTTTAGGAGCACCAATAATAATAATATAGTTAAGTAAATTAATAAGGGAATAAGAATATGCTTGAATAAAATAAATTCTTAAGATATAATGTTAAATCACAATAAATTATAAGAATTAATAAAATTAGTTATATAAAAATGAAAAAAGGTATAAATAGGTCAAGCGCAAGTTTGAAAATATTCCATAAGGGAGATTGATATTGTTTACTATTATAAAATTTAGTTATAAATTAATATTAAGAATACTCCATAAATTAGTAAGAGGGTTAAGAGTAAGTTATAAAACCGTTGTTAGGAGTTTATAAATGATATCAAATACTAATATAAACTATAAATAGTAAGGAAAGGAAGGAAAAAAAAAGGAGCACATAATGTATTAAAAGGGGGGTCAAAACCAAAGAAAAAATAAAGTTCGGGGGGGATAATATAAGATTAGAAAAATATAAAATACTAAGAAGCTAGAGAATTAATTAAAATAAAGTTAACCAATAGTAATAGAAAGAGAGGGGAGAGGAAGGAAAAAATAAAAATAAAGGGGGAAGAGACAAGAGGATCATAAGGAGAGAGTCGAAATCCAGCTCCTACTTAGCTTCCAAACATCATCTCATTTGATATTTCTAGCATGCCTCTCAATTTCAATAGCCTCCCTAAGTTTCCTATGGTGGAAATGATCAACTCTAGCAATGACTTTGGAATCCTCAATACAGACATGGTGCTTGGATTTATCCACATGCTCATCTAAGGCCAATGGTTGGGAACGATTGTGCCTTATGTCTGCAACGTGCTCATGGATCCTCCGGTTAATTAATCGACCTGTTTCTCCAATATATGGAATATCACAGGAGCATGGAACCAATTAAACACCTTTCATGTCCTTTGGGTCGATAGGGTCCCTAACTGAACCAAGATAATTTCTAATGGTTATAAGAGGTTTGAATGAAGATGAAAAATTATTCCTCCAAAGGATATGGGTAATCTTATCAGTGGTACCCTGAATAAAAAGGAGATGAACCTTGGGGATAGAATCAAAATGAGTAGTTTTAACTCTTGGTCCTTTATAGGCTTTTTGAAAGGCCTTGAGGCTTTGAGTTCTGTTATACCCATTATTTTTTAAAACTTCAAGGATATGAGATTTCTCCTAGACCAGGTGTCTTTCATCAAAGATTCTCAAGGCGTGGGTAGCAAGGGTGCTAAGAACATTGAATTTCTAAGCAGGAAATGATCATAACTAGCATGAAGATATTGTTTCATGTGAGTTTTTTTTTTTCGAAAAACTTGGTGAGAAGAGGAACCATCATCCATTCTAGATAGGAGAATTTCAATGAAAGGAAAGCACCCATCCACCTCAACTTCCATCATGAACTTGATAGATTCAGATTGAGAATTATGGTGGTTTAGAAACAGGTCTAATTTCTCACAACCATGGGGCCAGACGATGCAAGTGTCATCAACAAACATTTTCCATTTCTTCAGGCAAAATTGAGTTGAGGCCAAGGACTTGGTCTCAAAATATTCCATAAATAAGTTAGCAACAATAGGGGAAAGAGGTGAACCCATCTCAACCCCACAGGTTTGCTTATAGAATTCACCCTGGAAACTAAAGAAATTCGAGGTGAGGTAGAGGCCAACCAATTTGGCAGTGTCTTGTTCAGTGATCCAACTTTGACATCAAGAGTCCATTCATGTCATAAGTTAGATCACTGACCAAGACACTGGAAAATTGGTTGGCCTTCGCCTCACCTCAACTTTCTTCGGTTTCCAAGGTGAATTCTATGAGAAAACCTATGGGGTTGCGATGGCTTCACCATTTTACCCTATTGTTTCTAACTTATCTATGGAATATTTTGAGACCAAGGCCATAACCTCATCTCAATTTCACCCGAAGAAATGTAAAAGGCTTGTCGATGACACTTGTATTGTCTAGTCCCATGGCCATGAGAAATTAGACTTGCTTCTGAACCACCTTAATTACCAACCTGAATCTATAAAGTTTACGATAGAAGTTGAAGTGGATGGGTGCCTTCCTTTCCCTGACATTCTTCTCTCTAGAATGGATGATGGTTCCGTTTCTCACCATGTTTTTCAAAAAACACTAAGATGGAACAATATCTTCATGCTAATTCTCATCATTTTCCTACTCATAAATTCAGTGTTCTCAACACCCTTGCTACCTGTGCTCTGAGAATCTCTGATGAAAGCCACCTAGAGTAGGGGAAATCTCATATCCTTGAAATTTTCAAAAATAATGGCTATATCAGAACTCAGAGCCTCAAGACCTTTCAAAAATACCGTAAAGGACCAAGAGTTAAAACTGCTCATTTTGATTCTATCCCAAAGGTTCATCTCTCATTTATTCAAGGGACCACTGATAGGATTGCCCATATCCTTCAGAGGGATAACATCTCATCTTCGTTCAAACCTCTTAGAACCATTAGAAATTCTCTTGGTTTGGTGAAGGACCCTATTGACCCAAAGGACATGAAAGGTGTTTACCTAGTTCCATGTTCCTACGGTATTCCATATATTGGAGAAACGGGTTGATAAATTAACCAGAGGATCCATGAGCATGTTGGAGACATAAGGAAAAAGCGTTCCCGCTCATCATCCTTAGTTGCGCATGTAGAGAAATCCAAGCACCACGTCTGTATTGAGGATTCCAAAGTCATTACTAGAGTTGATCATTTCCACCATAGGAAACATAAGCAAGTGATGAAAATTGAGAGGCATGCCAGAAATCTCAATAGAGATGATGGTTGGAAGCTCAATAGGAGTTGGATTTTAGCCCTCTCCTTATGATCCTCTTGTCTCTTCTCCCTTTCTTTTTATTTTTTCCTTCCTCTCCCTTTTTTATATCTTACTATTGGTTAATTTTATTTTAATTAATTCTCTAGCTTTTTAGTACCTTATATTTTTCTAACCTTATATTATCCCCCCCCCCCCCCCGACACCCTTTTTTTGTTCTTTTTCTTTGGTTTTGACCCGCCTTTTAATAAATTATGTGCTCCTTTTGTTTTCCTCCCTTTCCTTACTCTTTATAGTTTTTATTAGTATTTGATATTATTTATAAACTCCTCACAATGGTTTTATAACTTACCCCTAACCCTCCTATTAATTTATGGAGTATTCTTAATATTAATTTATAACTAAATTTATAATAGTAAATAATATCAATCTCCCTTATGGAATATTTTTAAACTTGCGCGACTTATTTATACCCTTTTTCATTGTTATATAACTATTTTATTAATTCTTATCATTTATTATGATTTAACATTATATCCTAACAACATAAATTGTTTTGATGTGTCTGTCGAGCGATGGCGTCGAGGGTTTCTATGGTGTTTGGATCCCTGCTTCCCGTCGCGCTGCACGTCTTCTCTGCCACAGACGAGTCATTCTCCAGGTGTGAAACATGGCTCCTCGTTCATTCCACAGAACCCAAATCCTGGACCATTCTTAAAGATACACTGTCTGCAACGGGGTTCAAAGATTTACGCTGTTTCATGGTTTACTCGCCAGCGAAGCTTGGAGTCTTGAAGAAGGAAGACGCAATCAGCCTTAGCACAGAAGGTTTTGGAGGCCTCACACTCCATCCGGGCGCTCGAATCACTGAACGTGTAAGGGAAGGGGAGCATTTTTGGTTGAAAGTTTTCAGCGGTATCCAAGCGGAGGGACACAATGTCATAGATCTGCTCAATGGGGTCACGGATCTGCAGTTATTATTACAGATCTGCATTCATCGAATCCCCAAAATCCGAAGTCAAGATACCGACCCTGCGGAAAGATCTGCAATCAAACCATCAGATCAGAAGCCCAGCAGATCTTGGAGCCTCAAAAAAACCCAAATCTATGGGCAAGATATCATCAGGTGGCAGGGTCAAACGAGCTCATCTCTGAAGCACCTCTCTCTCTTGAACCCGCTAGATCTGCCTGAAGAATCCCCTGCATTTCAGATCCAAGTCAATCTTTCAGGTAAAACGACAATGTTATGGGTGCATGCAATAGATCTTGTGCAGGATCTTCTGCAAAAACTTGAATGCAGGCTGGGGATTCCCTCCTCTTGCCTCAGACTACTATATCAGGGTAAGCAACTTATGCCGCCCCTATCTCTCTCTTTCTACAGCATTCAAAAGGACACCTCCATTGGGGCTTCTTTTCGTTTAAGAGTTGGTTCCTTCGGGCAAACCTCCTCGGCCCCATCTTTCTCTTATAAAGATGCAGCACGCAAAAACGCTGCCCAACCTCAGGATTCTTCTAAGGCAGCCCAGCTAAATGGTGTTCCAAAGCCGTTTCTGGTTGACAAATCAGAAGATATTCCCTCCATTAGATTCTCTAATCCTGGGGTTGAGAACCGCTATCAGATTTTTGCAGAATCAGCACTCATATGTAGATTTAATGGGCTATGGCCTCGCACAGCAGATCTTTATCAATGGGTCCATTCCTTTTGGACTAAAAAATGTAAAATCTTCCTATGTTCAAAAGGTTTTTTCCTGGTGTTTTTTGACTCAAACGAAGACTACTAGAAAGCCTTAATGGGAGGCCCTTGGTTCTGGGGTTCAGCTGGACTCTTTCTTACCCCCTGGTTTCCTGATTTCGACCCTTCTACAGCAGTAATCTCCAAGCTGCCCATTTGGGTCAGGCTCCCAAATCTTCCGGCTCATTTTTGGGATTTCTCTGTCTTCTTAGCCATTGGGAATACTTCAGGACGATACCTGGCTACAGATACTTCAAGAAGGAATTATGATCTCTTCACTTACGGCAGACTGTGTGCAGAAATAGACATCAGCAAAGGACTGCCGGATCAGATTAACCTCAAGTTTGGAGATTTCCACTGGGCTCAGTCACTGGATTACGAGAATACAGCCTTCCGCTGTCGCCATTGTCATCAAACAGGGCACCTTCAGAGTACATGTTCGTAGTTTAAAGATAAAAAGAAGAATCTAAACCGTAAGCCCAAATCCAAAAGATGGAATCCATTTGAGCCTCCTCGTCCGTTGAACGACTTAGACTTCTCGAGCTCGGAGGACGAGGAATCTGAGGCAGATGTGCAGGTTGATGAGGAAGTTGAAGATGATATGCAGAATGAGGATATTCCAAGGGATGCTCCCTCAGCTGTTCTGGAGGCTCCCTCTAACCCTCATATTTCCCAGAAGCACTCTCATTTCTCTTCGTCCTCAAATTCTGAGAAGGATGCTCAGCCGTCAGATCAGAATAATCTACAACTTGTTTCGAGTCAGCCAAACTCCACTGGGTGGATAAAAGTGAATAAGAAAAAAGGCAAAAAATGTCGTGTTGTAGGAAATAACCCTTCGGGGTAGCTTCTCTACTCTGTTTTTTCCAGATATAGTCCTATGTTCTCTATGGCCATTCCCTTGTCTGTCTCTTTGGAACGAGGTTGAGTTCCCATCACCTCAGGTTCCCCTGCTTCTCTGCTCTGCCTATTTCCAAGCTTGATTGTACTATATTTTTTTTCCTTTATTAATAGATTTAGTCTTTATTCAAAAAAAAAAAATAAAAAAAAAATAATTATATCCTAACAACTATTTTATTAAAGCTTATTCTTATTCCCTTATTAATTTACTTAACGATATTATTATTGGTTCTCCTAAAACCAATTTTATAACTATATATAATATTAAATAGAATTTATAACTAATAAATTTTAAATAATTCCTTTTAAGGATTTATATTTACCTAATCTCCAAGAACTAGTTCTCAATGATTAGTCATCAACGAAGTCCTCAACGACTAGTTTCAACGGCTAGTTCTCAATGACTAGTCCTCAACGGCTAGTTTTAACCCTGGAAAGTGATGCATCCTTACTATTTATTAATTAAGATTGTATGATTTTTTCCACCTTTTCCTAAGGATGAACCACACTAGTTGGTTTGAAATTTCAACCCAATCCTAATAAATATTGAGGTCAATTGGTAGCTATTAACTAAGCCCCATGGTCATTAAAGAGTCCTTAAAACTCTCACATACTTGATAACTCACATGATTCCACTTCTCCAAGATTTTGTCTTCAACTTCCAGCTAAATATAAAGCCTCATTCTCCTTAAGAGTTAGCGCCACTTCTAGATATCTATCAATAATGGAAGCGAGCTACTGGCTCGACATCAACTTAAAGTCATCTAATTTTTATTTATTTATTTTCAAATGTAACTATTTTACTAATTTATGAAAAAAATATTTTATTTTAGTTGAGAGGATATTAGAGACTTAGTTTCTCGCTTATTTTTAAAGAAGACTATAAATATGGTTCTCAAACTCATGCAAAGGGTTCTGAATTTTTCCAAAAATATCTTCTATTGCATTATTGTACTTAAGTATTTTTATTAATATATCTAAACCATTTTGATTCCAACCTGCAAAAACTGCAAGCAAATTACGTACTTCTATATTCTCTGTTTTTTGTATATCTTTAAGGAAATCAATATATTTAAATTGAAACATTGTTCTTTATAATTTGTTTTCACTGACTAAAGTACAATCACTATTGATATGTGAAGATTTTTTCATTTCCCCTACATTGAATGATTTAGTGTTATTCCATGTGTTTGTGTTCAACACTAATTTGATTAACTATTTAGTTAAATTAACCTTTTTCAATTGCAATTATGAACGTTATATCTTGGAAATATTTATTTCATTCTTATAGTGTTATCTTTGTCTCACATACACATTATAATACACGTAGAATATATTATAAGTTAGATATTATATTAGTTTATCTAATCAATCCACTTTCAACCATTTCTTTTTCATTTCTACTTAAGATTTTTATCACAGATAATTGGGCCCATTTAAACTAGTTGGAACCACCATTTTCAATAGAAATGGGTCTAACTTGGGCCTCTCACTAAGTGATATCCTAAATATTGATAAGGTCATTTCTGGCCATCAACATTTTTGACATTAGAAGAAGGGCCATCCGAGTATGAATGGAAAAAATATCTCAAGAAAAAATGTTAGTTATTCTAAGAGTCAATCATCACCCTTAGCTTCTCCACCAAATTCCAAGTCTTCATCCCATTCCCCTCCCCCTAGATCTAAAGTTGCATAGCCTTTCCATGCTTCTCCTAGTATTGTTCGTAGGTCTTCTAGTGAACCTTCTATAAACACACCTTTACCTTCGGAGCCCCTTGTTTCTCCAAATATCCAAACACTC
Source organism: Pinus taeda (assembly GCA_000404065.3). Taxonomy (NCBI): domain Eukaryota; kingdom Viridiplantae; phylum Streptophyta; class Pinopsida; order Pinales; family Pinaceae; genus Pinus; species Pinus taeda. The sequence continues at coordinate 238,090 of APFE031571908.1, read as the reverse complement.
AAATAAAATATTGAAGGATTTTCCATTTCTGGTGAACAATTAGAAGAGCCAAAAGTTTCAGGAGGAAGTGTAACTTCTTCATTCAAAGGTTCACAAATATTAATGAGCACTCAAAGAGAAAAATTAGGAGTTAAACCATTTGAATACCCTTAATATAATCATCGTAGAGAGAAACATATTTCACCCACTTGTTCATATGTGAGTAATAACATATATTCTACCTCTCCTCCACCTACACCTACTCTTCCCTTAGTCACACAATCAATGCAAACTTCTGCATCTTCTACTTTGTCCATTGTTTCTATTTTATTCATCTAATAGTCACCGTTATTATTACTAGTTCTGAAAGAGCATCATCATCTATTGTTACTTCCTCTATTGTTGCTACTAGTACCACTACCTTTGGTTCCCCTACTTCTACCAGAATGGAAAACAGACCTTTGACAACCCGAGGAGCTGTAAATATTAACCCCCTTTACATCCTCTTCCTAAATATCCAGAGAGATGGTTACCTAAGTATTATCCTAACGATGGCCTTCCAGTAGAAGAGAACATTCATAATTACATGTTAGCTATTAATTGCAATTGCTTTTCCAAAGAATATTTTGTATGTAGTATTTTCCCTTACACGTTTGAAGGTGCAGCTAGATCATGGTACTTCTCTTTGCTTCCAAATTCAATTAATAATTAGGATACTTTTGAATAATTTTTCCTTAAAAGGTTTGGAGATGAAAATCCCCCTCCTTATTTGATAAATGATTTGTCTAATATTAAAATTGGACCTAATGAAATATCAAATATTTTATCTCCAGATTTAACAAAATTTTAAATAAGATCCCAGCTACCACTAAGCCAAGTGAAGAGGTATGAGTTGATTGGTATATCAATTCTCTTCCTTCTTCTATAGTCATGTTTGTATATAGAGCAAAAAAGAAAAGACTTATAGATAATATGAAAGAAACTTTAGTGGTTGAAAAAATAATTCTTGCACTTGAAAATAAAACTCCTGTTGAAGAAAATAAACTTGCCAAGAAAATCACGTTCAAGGATGAACCAAAGAAGAAAAGTGCTAAATATCCATTTGATATGGAGGGGCTGCAAAAGGTTCTCAAAAAATTGTCTAATGAAGTGGTTGATTTGAAGAAACAAGTAGCTAAAAATTCCTCTTCTAAAAGATATTTTATATCCTTCAAAAGGACAAAACAATCTCCACCTCCTCAGTCTCCTACACAAATCTTAGCCACTTATGAAGATGGTGAAGAAGAAGAGGAGGAATAAGTTCAATCAATCGAATAATAAACATAAGTATCTGAGGATAATTATCTTTGGGATTATATTATTCCTATATCTGATGAAGAAGAGCAATAATTTATTCCTATCATGACTAGAAGTAAAATTTCTGCAAATACACCTTCCACGAGTCAAAAGGACAAAAAAATTTACACCTAAGGAAACTTCTAGTCCTTCATCTAATGCTTCTAAAGCTATTTCTTCAAACCCTTCCTCATCTAAAACCTTGATTGGGTTTAATAATATTGAATACAATATTGTTGAAGATATGAATAAGAATAAGGCAAATATCTCTCTCTTTGAAGTTAGTATGATGAAGCAACAATGTAAATTGTTATTGAATTCTTTAAGTGCAACTCCAAACTCTCCTTTTCCATCAACTGTTGTCACAACTAAATCTTCTAAGAGTAAAACAAAGTCTAAACATCCTTCTTCATATTAAAATAAAATCAGTCAAATAGATCCCATTCTCATTGGTGACAAATCAAATTATCACACACCACCCTTCTTGTTAACCTTTGAAGTCTTCAATAAAAATGTTCACAATTGATTATTTGGTTTTGTTGCTTCATCAAATATTATGCCTTATTCAATATGTTTAAAATTGGATGTGAAGCTACAAAAGTACACTACTCAGATACTCTAATTATATAGAACAAAAGTTAAGGTTTTGGGTGAGATGAATGAAGTCTTAATTAGATTTTCAACCAATCCTAAGGTCTTCCAAATCATCGATATTTCAGTTGTTTATATCCCTAAATTTTATGGTTTAGTAGTTAGTAGAAACTAGTCAGAAAAAGAAAATGGATACTTTGCTATTGATTGGTCTTTCCTTTAGTTACCATATAATGGTAAACCTAACCAAATCATAATTGATAGGGAAAACCACATGAATTACACGGTAACCGATTTGGAAGAAGAAAACGAGCCAGTTGATTTCACATATAATATTTTAGGGAATTATTTTGCTAGATATTTATTCAAAAATTCACCTGCCCAAACATATCCTCATCATTTAGATTATGTTTAATCACAAAATGAAATGTTTTCAAAAATAGATACATCTTGATGTGTAAATATTATAGAATTTCTTGTAAATGATCATGTAAATAATCATGTAGATAGTTTATTTTGGACTCTTTACCTTGATGGATCAAAGTCCAATGATGGTGCAGGCATAACTTGTATCCTTGTCAGCCATGAAAATGAGAAGACCATGCTTACATACAGATTAAAATTTTTTTGTACAAATAATGTTGTTGAATATGAAGCGCTTATGCAGGGTTTGCAGAAAAAAATAAGTTTAGATGTCAAGTACTTAAAGGTCTTCGATGATTCAGAAATAGTTATCAAATAGGAAAGGAACACCATCCATTGTGTTTCTAGTCATATGAAGCAATATTAACCATTGTTTCAAGACTTGACATCTCATTTTCTTGCATTTAATATTGGCCCTATACCTAGATTACAGAATGCAAGTGTTGATTTGTTGGCCAATGTTGCTTCCAAACTTACTCAATATGAAGTATTTAGTCTTGACTGATTCTCTATTGAATGGATTTTGTTCCCATCAATCCCTGATGACGTTACCAATTGATGAATGTTTAATGATTATCCAAACATCATTAGATTTGTTACATCTAAAGGAATTTATGATGAACAAATCATTGATGAAGACTCCTATGACAAGGACCTGAATAAATTGTTTGTGGAAAACAAGACTGGAAATGCATTTCCTAAGTCTATGGTTAAATTAGAAGATCTTTATGACCTTAAATATATATTCAATCATCCAACCAATTTCAATATTTACAGCTCATCCTTAAGGTTTGTAGTCATTAATATAGACACTAAAGAAAAACCTCATAACATTAATTTAGGTCTTGGTTTATCTCTCGATGAACGACTTGGCTTCATTCATTTACTTAGAAAGTACAAAGATGCATTTTCTTAGATTTATGATGATCTTAAAATGTATGACGCCTTAATTATACATCATACAATTCCTATGCCACCTGATATAAAGCCATTCCAGCAAAATTTTAGGAAGATTCATCCTAATCTTGAGCCACAAATAAAAGCTAAGCTAAATAAATCACTAAAGGCCGAGATTATTTTCCCTGTGATAAATTCTAAATGGGTATCCAATCTAGTTCATGTATGGAAGAAAAATGGTGACATCAAGATATTCATTGATTTTAGAAATATGAATAAAGTTTTAGAGAAATATTATTTTCCTTTGCCACCAATGGAAGATGTTCTACAATCAGTTGTTGGTTCTGAACTAATGTCTTTCCTGGATGGTTTTTCAGGCTATAATCAGATATTGGTTAACCCTAGTGATAGGTTGAAGACCACTTTTAGAACCAAATGGGGCACTTATGCAAACCATAAAATTCCATTTGGTTTAATCAATGTAGGTGCGATGTTCCAAATATCCATGGACTTTGCATTCATAGGTCTCATAAATAAATCAATAGTGATTTACCTCGATGTCTTCACTATCTATTCTAAGAAACAAGGTAATCATCTACATGACTTAAAACAAATATTTAAATGATGTAGAAACTATGGCATATCTTTAAATCCGAAGAAATATTTCTTTGCATTGATTGAAGGAAAACTTTTAGGATATGTTTTTTCAAAATAAGGAATATGAATCAATCATGATAGAGTAAAGGCTATTTCTGAAGTGGATCTTCCCCATAATAATAAACCCATGTATTCTTTCCTTGGTCAAATTAATTTTGTATAGCAATTTATTCTAGATTTCTCACAAATCATTTTACCTTCAAAAAATATAATAAAAAGTAATGCAACTTGTAAATGGGGGCCAATTGAGAAAAATGCCTTTGACTTAATTAAACAAGCAATCATGCAAGCTCCATCCTTGTCTTCTATTGATTACACTAAATAATTCATTTTATATCCTTTTCTTTTGACAAGTTTTATGCACTAGTGTTAACACAAAATAATGACGAAGGAGCACATGCACCAATAACTTTTAACTATTTAAAATTACAAGGAGCAGAGCTAAATTATTCTAAAGTTCAGAAGCAGGCTTATGTGGTTTTCAAGTCAGTCAAACATTTCACACCTTTTCTGTTAAAATCTGATACCAAGGTAATTGTACCACATTCAACAGTGAGGAATTTACTAATACAAAGAGACTTTGTTGAGAAAAAAGCACATTGGGTCGCTACTCTCCAAGATTATGAATTGGAAATAAATCTAGCTAAGATCATGTGGAGACAATGTTTTTTGTAAACTGGCTACTAGTTCTAATAGCTCTTTATCAGAAAATGTCTTAGATGAACAAGAAAATATACAACAAGTATGTGTTGTGACCTCTGATTCACAAAATGTTGATTTAATTTATTTTTTGACTCATGTTCATGCCCAAACTTAAGATTAAAAACTAATTACTACCAACTTGTAAATGGTATTAATTTTAGAAAAAAATATGATTATGTATTGGTTAGATGTTTAGAAAAACCTGAAGCTGAATTTTTTTTACAGGAAATGCATTATGAACCTGTTGGAGGACATTATGGAGGAGATGCTATAGCACACAAGATCATTCACGTGGACTATTATTGGCCACCCTTGTTTAAATATGCATCTGCTTATGTTAGAAAATGCAACATTTGTCAAATAGCTTTAGGAAAATATAGAAAAGCAACCTTTTCATTACAACCAATCAACATTAAACAACCATTTGAACAATGGGATTGGATGTAATTGGTGAGATCATTCCTGATTATTCTAAGCAACATAGATATATTTTGACCGCAACATATTATTTTATTAAATGGGTGGAGGTCATTCCACTAGTACAAAATGGCTAATTAGTTACTAATTAATCACTAAAATTTGCATATAAACGACCATTTTTCAATCGGTGACCAGTAGTGGCTAATTTACAGTATATTATAATGCGACCAACTTTTAGTTGTATTTAGCTTAGTCATTAATTCAATGTCTCAATTTTATCGTTTAGTAGTATATTTAGTCATAAATATGGTCATTAATTTAGTCATTGATTTAGTCATTAATGGTCACAATTAATGACCAAATACACAACAAAATATACTACTACATGATCACCTAAAAAAATCAATTAATGACCAAGGAAATATGACCAAAATGTTAGTCGTGTTATAAGATACTATAAATTAGCTACTAATAGTAATATATATACAAATTTAGTCATTGTTTGAAACCAGTTAATGACCAGAGTAATATTACTAAATTTCAGTCGTGTTATAAGATACTGTAACTTAGCCACTAATAGTCATATATATGCAAAATTTAATCTTCATTTGTAATCACAAATTTATCATTCACAACTTTCATTTATATTTTCTGGGTATTTTCATATTCATTATATACATGACTGATTTAGTAGTTTATATTCATTCCATTTACTTTCATTAATAATCATTATAAATGACTAATTTAGTCGTATTTTCATTTTATTTGTATTCATCATTAATCAATATGAACTATTAATTTAGTAGTTTTAGATTGATTTTATGTGTTCATTATTAATCAACATAAATTAATTAGTATGATTTTGCGACTAAATTAAATGTCATACAATGTGCATGTTCATCTAATATGAAAACACAAAGTTACACATGTTAATTACAATACTAAATGATATCTGTAAGTACAACTATAAATGATTTCAACCACAAAGTATATTATATGAAATGTCATGTATTACAATATGAGTTTACAACTTAATATTGGTTGGACAAGCATTTACACATAAAATATTGTTTCATCACTTCAAAACATTATCATTATGTTGCCAAGGCATTGCAGGTGAATTCACCAACTCTAAAGACTTGATCATCAGTCTGGATGTGTGTGTCTCATGTGGGATATTGGCTTTAAGGGTATCACTAGATTAGTTCTCTTCTCTCTCTCTTTCTATATTTGTCACTCCAGTGCTATTGTTCTCCTCTTTCTTCAATTCACGCTTACCATCAATACTGAGTTCCTCTTCTAAAAATGAAAGAAGATACAATGGAGAGTATAAGATACAATGTGATGAACAATGAAATATAAACCAAAGTAGACTATATAGGATTTATACAAATATACCTCAGCATCAGCAATGTCTTGCCATTTTTCCCCATAAATACAAGAGATTCGAACATGTTTCTTCAGTTGGGTAATAGTGCCCACTATGTGACCAGATGACCTGTATAAACAAAGAAAATAAAATGTCACCATAGAAAAGAACACCATAGGAAATTAGTATTCAAGCTTCAAGAAAATCCTAGGAACAATCATGCCAACTAAGTTACATGCTAAAAAAATCAAGTTGTAGATAACTAATGAAAAAATATGGCAACAAAAAGACAACATATAATAAATAATGTATGACAACTAGCTAGAAAATTGCATCATAGAAGAAAAAATGTCTTATGGTTATCCGTACATGTGGGTGGGTAACATGCCCCAATATGTCATGATCCTTAGGGTCTAGAGGAAGTAAATCTCCTACTAACATAATGATAAATCTTGGAAATATTACATGGTGCACAAGGCCTTTTAGTCCCCTTGAGAAACACAATACACTCTCGCAAAACCTACCAATACTACCACAGTAGATAGGGGCTTATAGCCTGGCCAATGAACAATAACATGGAACACAATCTTAATAAACATGTGTCAAGATCAATTCCTATCACATGGTTAAAAATCTTACATAATTTATGAGTTGGTAGATAGAACTACCTAGTAATTTCATCATTAATCAATAATTACATGAAACATATTTGTCATCTAACCTTACACAATAGAAATAAACATTCATCACAATAACATATTTATTGTCTTGAAAAGTATATTATTTTAACAATTTGATCCAATCACGCTGCAATAAAGAAAATCATAGAACACAATTATAATTCAATGAAAGTACCACATGGGAATAAGTAGTTGAAAAAGAACAATTCAAAAAATGCCTAGAAAGAATAAAAATTCTAGAATCACCTTAGATTATAATTCAACCAACTATATGATCCCAAATATTTTCACTATAGCTTGGATTGTGAAAGTGAAGATATAATTCTCCATCACCCCTTGTCATTGCTCCATATTTTTCTTGACTATCTATTCTAATTGGTGGTTCTTTTACACCCAAGTTCTGTCAAGGATATTTTCATAGGAATCTCACATTTTATCTAGTAAATAGACTGCTAAACTCTATATTAAAACAAATTGAAGAAAACGACTCAAATCCTCTCAGGAAGGTTGTGGTCATGTGGTTAAATCAAATAACTTTCAGTGCACAAAACTAGGTTCAAAACTACCCAAAGACATGTTACTAAATTAATGTGGCGAATGGAGTTATCTAACCCAACCAAATGTTGGTGGAAGTCCTAGCAACATTGATGGCCCATGGTTGTGGCCTAACTCAACAGAAGAGGAAAGATGCAAGTATTGGATGAATTTAATGGAAGAGACACCATGTGGTCATGGCCTCTAATAAAAGGTAGATCCCAACACATTAACGAAGGGTCATTTTCCAAATGAACAAATGAATATCACAAGATCTTGAACTTGATGGAAAAATACCTTCACTATTGTAGCTGTTAAGTCATGCATGGAATGTGTTGCCTTGTATGATTCAAAGATGGATGCTTCTCCGAACTTTTCTATGGAACTTATATACACCTATGCAAAATTACATTAAATCAACTTTGAATATCATATGGAAATAAATCTAAAATATCAACTATGGTGTTAATATGAGTCCCAACAAAAGATTATTCTTGGCTAAAAATGAAAGTGTTAAGCACCCTTTTATATTGTATAGAACCATCCAGTGATTGCAAAATAATGCCATATCCTTTTCTTGTAGATAAAAAAAAGAAAACAAATTGGATCATTTGAAGGGTGAGAATTGATGCTAGCAGATTTCCAGAGAAAATTTGGGCAGACCAACACACCCAAAATAACTTTTCCTTCATCCAATAAGCCCAAGGCTACAACATATTGGTCTCCTCTAATAAATCTGAAAATAGGTTGGTCTCCTTAATCAAAATAGCAAAAACTATAACATGAAAAAGTGTTGGAAATGTGCAATGCCTAACATATTGTAGTACACAAGAAACTGGAATAATAAATGTAGACCAATTGTAAAAGCTTCACTAGAAATGCATTATAAAACTACGAGAAGCTAGGTGCATTACACAACCAAGTATGTATGAGATTATAACATCCATGGGTAACACATGTAAATTAAAACAAAAAATAAAATTAAAACTCATAATGTCAAAAAGAAGATTTACATAACATACCAAAAATATACTTATGTGTGTGTATAAATCAATGTTTTCAAACTCATAATCGGTCAAGTGTCAACTTGGACTCCAACTCAGACTCGGATTTCGAATCAGTCGTGGGTCAACTTGGACTCCCACTCAAACTCAGATTGACTCAAGCTGATCTGATTTAATTGACTTGGTTTACTAAAAAATACTTAAAATACTTAGGCATTGATTAAAAATAATTTTTAAATATTCCAATTCATTAGAGAAAAAATATATAAAGTTTGCTCATGAAATTTTGAATATCTCAAAAAAATTCAAAATGGCACTGACCAAAATACATGTCAACAACAAAATACATCATTATTGATGAATGGGGCTCTAAATTGCCTCTATACTCTAAAATATGAAAAATATACTACATCTATATTTGTTTTCCTAGTCTTGTCTTCCTTAAATTCGACAAGTTGATTTTGTAGTTCCAATATAATTTGTTTAGTCTCCTCTAATTGGGATATGCCTGGGGAAACATGGCCTCCTATACTAGCCAAGAATTCTTGCAAGTCTCCCACTCCCCACCCCCCAATGCATTTATTGCAATAAAATACTCATCGACAAGATCAAAATGGATCCATGCAAGATATTTGACTCTTGGGGGCATGGTAAAATTCCAATATGAAAATTACAATATGCAACATTGAAAACCCTATATTAACTTCTAATTATGAAAATTTTGTACTGAAAACTTTAAAGTTCAAATTGGTAATGGGTTGAAAGTATGAAACGTAGGGTATGCCTGACTAGGACAAATCATTGCTCTTCAATGTTGCTCCAAAAATCCACATGCTTAATAAGATAGGTCTAATATAAATGGAGGGGTGGGGCAGGTCTCCTTACTTGGTTGACTAGGGTTAATTTTCTACCAGACTGGCTGAGCCATGCTTTGACTAGTTCGGCACCAACTGGGCCTCCAAACTAAATACATGGCTATGTTGATATGGTCATAAATCAACTCATCCAAGTTAAACAAGTTTGAGTTGACTTGGACTACTTTTAAGAAATGATATATAGAGAGATAGATTCTAGCACAAATCCATCTTAACTCTAGGTCTTTGAAGCATTAAGAGATTTTCATTTTAAATCATTTTTGGCCCCACCTAGTCCTTAACAATCCAGAGTTAAGATGGAACTATGTTGGTTGATTACTTGATGCAAGTAGGCAACATATATTAGACATTGATTCATAGGAAATTAATGAAACTTGAATAATATCAAGTAACAAAGGTATGAACATTTCATATAGTGACTACAAGGTTTCTCCCTACAACATAAAAAAATAGAGACAGGAAGGGAACATACAGCAGGTAGACACGAAGAGAAAAGCTCGTTTGCTGACCAAGAGAAAACTTGCAACCGCATTTACAGAAGAAAAGGTAAGGACTTACAATCTAGATAAATCATATTATAGGTCCCTATCACATTCTCATGGCTTACCCATTTGTCCCATCAATGGGGTCTAAAACCTAGTGCCAACCATGGGGCCCTCTTTTAGATTTACCTATATCTATCATTGCAAGAACATCTCTTGTTTTTAATGGAGAAATATCATAGGTATCATCATTAGAATTTTTTTAATTTAGAAGTGTTGTAATGTGTTCCACCATATCTTGTGCATTATTCTTCTGTAAATATCCTAAATCTTAATAGAAATACATAGATTTTAAGTATATTATTCGCAACTTAAAAAAATTACAGCTTGTATGTTGACTAAAGAAAAGAGCATAATTGTTATTTTTTTAATAGAACTATGAAAAAAATTAGTGCTGAAGGCAAACATTTGGAAAAAATAAGTGGTTGCAATATGAACATACCACATCGGAATAAGTAGCTAAAAAGGAACAATTCAAAAAATGCTTAGAAAGAATAAAATTTCTAGAATCACCTTGGATTACAATGCAACCAACTCCATGATCCAAAATATTTTTACTATAGCATAGATTAGGAAAGTGAAGATATATTTCTCCATCACCCATTGTCATTGCTCCATATTTTCCCTCTTGACTATCTACTCTAAATGGTGGTGCTTTTACACCTAGGATCTGTCAAGATATTTTCATAGGAATCTCATATTTTATACATTCAATAAAATGCTAAACTCTATATTAAAACAATTGAAGCAAACTACTCAAAATCCTCTCAGGTGCGTTGTGGTCAAGTGGTTAAATCAAAGAAATTTCGGTGCACAAAACTAGGTTCAAAACTACCCAAAGACATGTTACTGAATTAATGTGGCCAATGGAGTTATATACCCCATCCAAAAGTGGGTGGAAGTCCTAGCAACTTTGATGACCCATGGTTGTGGCCTATCTCAACAAAGGAGGAAAGATGCAAGTATTGGATGAATTTAATGGAAGAGATACCTCTTTGTCATGGCCTCTAAGAAAAGGTAGATCCCAACTCATTAACAAAGTTGCATTTGCCAACTGCAAAAAGGAATATCACAAGATCTTGAACTTGATGGAAAAATACCTTTGCTATTGCAACTGTCAAGTCATCTATTGAATGTGTTTCCTTGCATGATTCAAAGAAATATGCTTCTTTAGACTCTTCTATGGATCTTACATACACCTATGCAAAAGTACATTAAATCAACTTTGAATAATAGATGGAAATAAAGCTAAAATATCAACCATGGTGTTAATATCAGTCCCAACAAAAGATTATTCTTGGCTAAAACTGAATGCGTTACGCACCCTTTTAGGCTATATAGAGCCATCCAATGATGGCACAGTAGTGCCAACTCATTTTCTGGCAGAAAAAAAGAAAACCAATTGGATCATTTGAAGGGTGAGCACTAATGCTAACAGATGTCCAAGGAAAACTTGGGTAGGCCAACACACCCAAAATAACTTTTCCTTCATCCAATAAGCCCAAAGCTACAACATATTGGTATCCTATAAGAAATATGCAAAATAGGTTGGTCTTATTAATCAAAATTGCAAAAAGGCTGTAACATGAAAAAGTGTTGGAAATGTGGAATGGCTCACATATTGCAGTACACAGAAAACCGGAATAATAAATTTACACCAATCATAGAAGCTTAAATAGAAATGAATTATAACACTAAGAGAAGTTAGGTGCATTTTGCAACCCAGTGGGTATGAGATTATAACATCCATGGGTAACACATGTAAATTAAAACATAAAATAAAATTAAAATTCATAAAGTAAAAAAGAAAATTTAAATAAAATACCAAAATTATGTTTATGCATGTGTATAGATCAATGTTTTCAAACTCAGAATTGGTCAAGTGTCAACTTGGATTCCAACTCATACTCAGACTTGGAATCAGTCATGGGTCAACTTGGACTCCCACTCAAACTCAGATTGACTCAAGCTGATCTGATTTCAATGACTTGGTCTACTAAAAAATACTTAAAATACTTAGGTATTGATTAAAAATCATTTTTAAAGATTCCAATCCATTAGAGAAAAAATACATAAAGTTTGCTCGTGCACATACCATATAGAGCACAATACATGTCAACAACAAAATACATAATTATTGATGAATGAGGCTCTAAAATCCCTTTAGACTCTAAAATCTAAAAACCATCGCACATCCATCTCTTTTTCGCTAGCCTTGTCTTCATTAAATTTCAAAGGTTCATTTTGTAGCTCCAATCTAATTTTTCCAAACCCCTCTAATGGGGTGATGCCTGGGGAAAGTTAGCCTCTTATACTAGCCAAGAATTATTGCAACTAGTCCCCCTTACCTACCAATGCATTTATTGCAATAAAATACTCATCGGTAAGATCAACATGGATCCATGCAAGGTCTTTGGTTGTTGGGGGCATGGTGAAATTCCAACCTGCAAATTCAAATATGCAACATTGAAAAGCCTATCTTAACTTCTAATTATGAAAATTTCATACTGAAAATTTTAAAGTTCAAATTTGTAATGGGTTGAAAGTATGAAACATACGGTATACTTGGTTGGGATAGATCATTGCTCTTCAACGTTGTTCCAAAACTCCACATGCTCATTAAGGGAGCTCTGATGCATATGGAGGGTGGGGAAAGTCTCTTCACTTGGTTGAGTAGGGTTAGTTTGTTGCCAGACTTTCTAGGCCATGTTTTGACTAGTTCGGCACCAACTGGGCCTCCAAACTAAATATATGGCCAAGTTGATATGGTCAGCAGTCAACTCATCCAAGTTAACCAAGTCCAAGTTGTTTTGGACTACTTTTGAAAACTAATATATATAGAGATAGATTCTAGCACAGATCCATCTTAACTCTAGATCTTTGAATCACAAACATATTTTCATTTTAAATCCTTTTTGGTCCCACCTAGTCCTTAAAAATCCATAGTTACAATGGATCTATGCAAGTCGATTAGTTGATGCAGGTAGGCAACATATAGTAGACATTGATTCATAGGAAATTAGTGAAACTTAAATAATAACAACTAACAAAGGTATGAACATTTCATATAGTTACTACAAGGTTTCTCCTTGCAACATCAAAAAAATAGAGACAGGAAGGGAACAAAGAACAGGCAAATAGGAAGAGAAAAGTTGGTTTGGTGACCAATAGAAAAGATGCAACCACATTTACACAAGAAAAGGTAAGGACTTAAAATATGGATAAAGAACATTGCAGGTGCTAGTCACATTCTCTTGCTCCTTTGTCCCTTCATTGGGTTCTAAAACCAAGTGCCAACCATGGGGCCCCCCTTTAGATTTACCTCTATCTATCATTGCAAACACATCTCCTGTTGTTAATGGAGAAATATCATAACTACCATAATTAGAAATGTTTTAATTTACAAGTGTTGTAATGCGTTCCAACATATCTTGTGCATCATTCTTCTATAAATCTCCTGAATCTTAATAGAAATACACATATTTTAAGTATATTATTTGCAACCTAAAAAAACTACACTTTGTATATTGACTAAACAAAAGAACACAAATGTTCTTCTTTCAAATAGAAATATGAACTTTTCCTTTCCATAGTCAAACTTTTGGAAAAAAAACATTGTTGCAATCTCAAAGAATGCACTAATATATTGAAACAACAATACCAATTCTGCAAGCAAGGAAAACAATCTTAAGAGTAGTTCCCCTGCAAGTACAAAGCTAACTAAAGCCTGATAATTTGAGATCATTTAATAATAAAATATCTATTAAATTCAACTCTATATATGATAGAAAAATCTATAGAACCCTTATATTAACATCTCATGTGCAAAAGATGAGAATATAAAAAATACAAATGTTTAATCAAAATTCAACATCATATAACAACGGTTGAAGTTCACAATCTCATTGGGTAGTCAACTACAAACTTTAGAAAGAAACATGTAGATAAAAATCATTTTCATACAACTCAAAGAAATAAATTATTGATCATTATAGTCAAACCTACACATCTTCTTCATTTGAATTCTTATTTAGAAATTTGCAAATCACTTCAATAAGAACTTGTTATCTAGCATATTGAGAAAATTAGATAGGAACTACCTTCTAGCTATGGTAGACTAATGTCACAACAAATACGAGACTTTTCAAGGTAGATGGTTTGTGGTTTAGCAAAGCCATCAAACATAGTTATTGCTGAGTGTTATTGCCATTTTTCTTTTTGGGAGAAAATAGTGGATATGCTTTGATTCCATGAAACAAATGTGTTTTCTATGGAGATGTTTATAAGGACATGGATAACAGACTCAAAAGAGTTCAATAGATCGTCAGATATTATAACCCACTAATCAAATCAAGAAGAGAGTTGTCAAGAGACAGGACAAACTCAACTTGCATTTTCGTACTTTGGCATAGGCATAAGCATGGCATATTATGATGAGTACTATTTGCTTCATTTTGAAGATAAGTGACTAATTATCTACAACAATCCTGAGGTGGCTAAGAGAAATAGAGCAGATATTTTTAAAGATTGTCCCAAGTGACACCTTCACATTTTGGAATCAGGTTGCTATATTTATTATTAGAACTATCTCACTTGAAGATGTGTAAGTAGTGGTTACATGTTAAGGATTGGGCAAAAATCATGGTAGTGAAATTCTAGGGTTATAGAACTCATCACTTTGAAATCGATTTAAAGAGTTTTTAAGAAGTTGATAAGCTATTTAGTAGATATAAAAACTAGACTAGTTATTGGTTAATTCAATCCTACCACCTAGAATGTGGAAATAGATGCACAATCTAGATTCCCATAAGGTACAAATTAAAAGATATTTTCAAATTCCCAAGAAATAAGGAAATTGTGTTTATGTATACACACATATTAGCCATAGTTGCATCTATATGTCATATGACTTAAGAAATTCAAATGAATATTATCATTAGAGTTTAGTGGCTTCAATTGTAAGGTTCATGGCAGTTCCCAGAAAAAAAGGGGGGAAACTATAGTTTTTTGTTCGATCAAAGACCACAAATCAATTTTATATGATATGATAGGAAATAAGGTATAACATAGTCAGTTTTGAAGATAGTTTTCTTTTACATAAAAATATAGTTTCTTAATGTTTTTGTTTTTGAACTTTGTTTCCAGTTTCATGTCATGGGGTCCACCCACAGTTCTAAGCAGATGTAAAAAAATGAAATTTAATGAGAAAACATAAGGTGAAAAACAAGTGTTTTCAGAAAGGGAAATGCTAGTGAATATAAATCCTTGGAGTCATAGTTTTGTGCCATTGTTTTCCCTTCGAAATGTAGGCCCACAAATTTTCAAGGAGATAATTCCCACCTATAGCTCGGAGTATTGAGCATGTTTGAAAATGATCTAGCATATCTTGTTAAAGCTATATTTGATTGTTCAAATCCTACAATTAATACAGATGACATCATGTACAACTAGGGTTTCTCTTTCAAGTTATCTTTTCTTAGGGACAACCATGACTTCCCTGAGGAGGGGTGGCTCCCTCTCCTCCTCTGATCCAACCTTTGATGCAGCCACAGAAGATTTCAAATATCTTCTGGCAACTTCTTTCTCAAAAATAAAAAGAGCCATAAAATCAGCAAAAGTATGGTTTGTTAACAAATAGAGTAAGTTCTTTAAGTCATTCCATCAATCCAAGGAGAAAAGCACTTCATTGTTACCTCTAAAATATGTGCTTCGAAAAATAAGTTCAATTATCAACTACAAACCCCAAAGTTACTTGAGGATATCACCCATTGTCACCTTGGTGATCATCCTTCTCACTTAAGGCCAACACTCCTCCAACAGAAGGGAGGAATCCCTGAGAAGCCTACAAAATTGTCCTTTAAATGCTAAGAGAATATATTTTCACAGTGATATTGTTTCTGTATTTTAAGATTTAAAATGGAAAGCTAAGCAAGACTTAGTTCCTAGTCCTTGGGATATAGACTTTAGGCAACAAACAAAACTTGAAAACTGATGAATAAAATGTGAATCATGAGAAAAGAACCAAACAACAAGTCTTATCAATCTAGAACAGATAAAATAAATATGTAACAACATTATCTCCTAATAGATGGAACAATTGAAGATAATGTGATCCTCCAATTGATCTCTTGTAAGTGACATAGCTAAAAATTCCTTTTGAGGTGTGTGGTGTGGTGAGCTATCTCAAACCAAAGCTAGAGGAGCCCACTCTGAATGAACCAAGGGGAATCATAACATTGTCTCATCCAATGTCTATTAGTATAAATAGGCCTAAAAATAAGGGTCACTTAGCTACATAAAGCACTCAAAATAATAAAATGACATATTCAAGCTAACGCCCTCGAGTAGGGAAATCCAAGTGATTTGGATGTAGCTTGTAGATATCCTCTCTAATATCCTAGGTTGTGTCTTATTTAGATAGTACGAGATCACCTAGAGTGTCTAAAAATTACCTAAAAAGTGCAAGTCAATTAATAGAAATGGCCATTAACTGAAGAAATTAGGAAAAGCCCACAACAATTACACCAAGCGGAGGGGGCTCTATTGAAGCAATACCATGAACTCCACCTATATGATAGACTGAGGAAGTGCATGTTTTTAGGAGATGAAGAATTGTAATATAATGGTTTAGAATCTATCTATCCTAACCCAATTAACCCAAAGAAGGCCAGGTCCCCACACCTTGAATCCATAAAGGGTTATGGCTCTGCTGATCATGTCCAAAGTGGTACATCTTGAACGATATGTCCTACAATGCTATCTCTTGAGCTAGCCAAGAAATATTCTATTATGGAACCAACTCAAGAAAAGATAGAAAAGTTAGGTCAATGCCTTAGAATTCAGCCTCTTCGAGGGGGCAACCTCCTTTACATTACATAAATGAACAATTCTTAGATGATTCAAATGACAAAACCACCTTTCTATATATAAGAGTCTATGGAGTGACAATATAACCTATCCGACCTAACAATAATAAAATAAAGCCACAAAAATAAAAATAGAGGGATTCTATGGGGCACAATAATAACAATATGAGGATAATAGGGGCACAACAATATTAATAAGGGGTACAACTACAATAGTAATGGGGTAATCACTAGTATTATAGGGACCCATCATGCCCCTATCCTTCAAAAAAGTGTTGTCCTCAACGCTTAAGAAGTTTTAGATGCTTCTGTATAAAATTTTGATCCTCCCATGTGGAATGTTCAGTGGATAAGTTCTTCCACTTGATAAGATACTCCGAAATTGATCGATTTCATAACTGTCGAGTTCTTGTTTCTGTGACTACTTCCGGTTACAATATAATTTTTCCTTCCTCGTCAAGTTCTTGAAATATTGTTTGAACTGGGAGCTTGTCGCCTATAACCTTCTTTAAACATGAAACATGGAAAACTGGGTGCAATCAAGAAGCTGCAGGCAGCTCCAATTTGTATGCCATAGTACCAATCTTTTGCAACACCTTGTATGGACCATAATACTTTGGTGATAATTTATTATCCTTCTTAGCTTGCTTGAGGGACATTTTATTATATGGTTGTAGCCATAGGAATACCCAATCACCTACCTCAAAACTTCTTTCGCTGCGATGTTGATCTGCTTGTTGTTTCATTCTATTTTGTGCCAACACGAGGTTATCCTTTAAGAGTTGGAGGACTTGTTGTTGATGTTCGATGTGATGTTCCACTGCCTGAACCTTAGAATTTTCTCTTAAATATGATGTGATGGATGGTGGTTGATACCCATAAAGTGCCATAAATGGGGTCATTTTTTTTGTTGTATGGAAGGAAGTGTTATACCACCATTCAGCCAGAGGCAACCATTTGACCATTGTGTCTGTTTATCAGATACAAAGCAACGAAGATATCCTTCCAAACATGTGTTTACTATCTTAGTTTTCCCATCAGATTGAGGATGATAAGATGAGCTATGAGCTAACTGAGTGCCAAGACAAGAAAATAATTTTGTCCAAAAATTTCCAGTGAAAAGGGGATCTCTGTCACTTACAATAATCTTTGGGTTTCCATGTAGCTTTTGAATTGTTTCCATAAATGCAGTAGAAACGTACTGGCTTTAAATGATGTGATAATGCACAAAAGTGTGCATACTTGGTAAGTCTGTCAACTACCACCATGATGACACTCTTTCCCTCAGACTTGGGTAAACCTGTGATAAAATCCATTGAAACCTCCTCCCAACGTTGGCTTGGAATGGATAAAAGGTTGTAATAGACCCGGTGTCTTAATTGTTTCAACTTTATTTTGTTGGCAAACCAAACATTCCGCCACAAACTTTTGGATATCTGATTTAAGGCCATCCCAAAAAATTCCTTCTTAACCCTGTGGGAAGTTTTTAAAAATCCTGAGTGCCCTCCTAAGGGAGAAGTGTGCAATTCCATAAGAATCTGTTGTTTTACCTGGGAATTCTTATAGAGGTATAAGCGATCTTTGTACCATAACGAATCATTTTGCCAGCTAAATGTATCAAACATACTGGAATCTTGTTGTAACTTTCGAATAAGTGCCCACACTTCTTCATCATTCTCCACTCCTCCATTGATTCGTTTATCCAATCTGGTTGGATAATAGAAAGGGCGCACAACAATACTTCCACATCCTCATCCTTTCTTGAGAGTGCATCTGCCACCACATTTTGCTTCCCTTTTTTGTAGATGATTTCAAAGTCATAACCCAACATCTTTGTGACCCACTTTTCTTGCTCTTCAGAGGATAATCTTTGTTCTAAAAAGTATTTACGGCTATCATGATCTGTTTTTACCTTGAATTGTCTTCCCATTAGGTAGGGTCGCCATTTCTTAAGTGCATGGAGTATTGCCAACATTTCCTTCTCATAAATAGCTTTGTGTAAAAACTTTCCCTT
>APFE031571908.1:91534-215269 GCA_000404065.3 Pinus taeda | reverse complement strand
GTCAACCTTATAGGTTGTGGAAGACTAGCAGCAACAAAACTTCCGTCTTTATAGTTGTGAGTGGTATGCTTCCTGGTTGCCATAATTTTTGCTTTCCATTTTTCTTGCTAACCTGAATGCCTTCTCTAATGAATCAGGTTCCCAAAGGCGAACATCATGTTGGATATTATCCTTTAAAGACCCAATGAACACATCAATCCTATGCTCCTCTGGAATATCTTTTACCCTTATGTTCAATTTTTGGAACTCCTCAATGTGCTCCATTATTGGACCCTTTTGTTTGAGACTTATCAATTAACTAAAAAAAGTGTTGCTTTTTGTATCCTCATAATGTGCTATCAATTCTTCCGTAAAAATTTCCCACGTGATAATTGTTTATGAGAGCAAAGTCCTTGATACCATACAAACTAATTTGGTTCCAAATATAAAGTTGCAATACGTACCTTTTGTGTGTTTTGCACATTATTGAAATCAAAAAATTGCTCCATCTGTAATATCCATGTTGCGGGATCCTTGCCATCAAACTTCCTCATATCGATTTTTGGAATATTGTGGGTCTTCAATCCAACATTAGAGTCTATGGAATCATGATTAACATTTCTTTGTTCTCATCATGAGTTTCCTTTACTACCCTTTCACCATTAGTGACCATTTCTTGTAGCAACTTATTCATATTTATCTTCAATTCTTCCATGTCTATCTTCAAATATGTCTTCCAATCGTCCATCCTAGCTTCCATGCCATCCAACTTAGCTTCCATGCACTTTATCTTAGATTCCATGCCATTTATCTTAGCTTCTGTTAGCTTTTATGAGACTGACATTTGTTCCACTTGGTCTTGTAATTTTGATATATCATGTAACATTTCTTCCTCTTCTTCATAAGTCATGCTATTGCTTTCAGGTTGCTTACTAGGTGTTTGCATTTTCTTTCCTCAGGGCATCAGTTACCAATAATAATGCTCTACTATGCCTTTTTAATTCTTCAAAATAAATTTTCAAACCAAGCTTAAGCAAAAATTTAAAAGAATCTACACACCTTTTTTCACTTTGTAGGAGCTCGATATTTTCTCTGATGTATCTCTATACTTTCGGATCATCCAGTTCTAAAATTGTGACCTGTAGTAGCCCTCTATGTCCTCTTTACAATGCCACCAGCCTGATCCAAATTGGATTTTCCAAGGAAGAGTTATGCGAAATCGCCCACAGTGACCTGATTATAGACTAGTTCAGTAGATCAAACTTGTACGACGTACCATGAGTCACTGTTTCGACTTTTGGCTCTGACAAATATATACAAGAAACTATATTCCTTCCTCTTTCTATACCTTCTTACGAGATTTCAATCTGATGCTTAGAGAGAAAGTTATGACAATTTTCCCCAGGTCACCTATTTGGAATGTAATTCAGGATTCTGTAAAAAGACCAACTTCCTCAACTCATATCTCCACAAATATAGCGCGAAAAGATCTGAAATTTGGATCCAAGGTTCCATGTGATTTCTTCTCAAATGGGTTTTTTTTAGCTTCTGAAATGTCGTAGAACAAATGTTAAAGCGAAAATGCCACGATGACCTATTTAGAGCAGCGAAACCCTAGAATCCAAAGCTCTGATACCAAATGTTATGAAACCAGCCCAAGAAAAGATAGAAAAGTTAGATCAACGCCTTAGAATTCAGCCTCTTCGAGGGGGAAACATCCATTACATTACATAAATAAAAAATTCTTGGATGATTCAAATGACAAAACCTCCTTTCTATATATATGAGTCTAAGGAGTCACAATATAACCCAGCCGACCTAACAATAATAATATAAAGCCACAAAAATAACAATACAAGGATTCTATGGGGCACAGTAATAACAATATGGTGATAATAGGGGCACAAAAATATTAATAAGGGGTACAAATACAATAGTAATTGGGTAATCACTAGTATTATAGGGACCCAACATATTCCTTATTAATTTGGGGATACAAATCATGCCTCAATCTAAACTAGCCTCTGAAGACCTGAACCCCAAGTATGTGTAGGTTGTAGGAATCTCAATCCCATCCCCTCATAAGTAAAAATGGTACTCAAAGAAAGCATGTTGAGACATGATGATGATCATAACCTTAGTCTCGAATACGAATCTATATTGACTTGATGGTTTGCATGCAGGCCTCACTTTGGTACTTTCTATTTCTATTTAGAAACTTCAAATAACTAGAGGAATAATTATGTTTCCTCCTCTTACCGGAATGACACTACTCTTTCAAAGGAAAATTGTCCAACATATAGCTAGGTTTTGGCTATCTTCCAATTATCACCTGGATCTGGAGAAAGAGAGAATATAGTGAAAATACATAAGTAGTCAGAAAACATGGCCTATTGGAATTATGATTTATGCCACTAGTTTTATTTTTGAATATGCTTATTGAATAATGCAACTTATGCAATAAGTCATGAGTCATGCCACAAAAAAAACCAGGGTGGAAAATAGGTTGTGCCACCATCACAACAATGAAAAATTTGGGGAGAATAAAAAGTTCTTTCTCTCTAGATTCCCACTGAAATATATAATCGAGGTCAACCTCCTCATGTGTTCAAGGAGTTTAGGGTTTTCAAAATAAGCCTAAAGAGAGTTACAATGTGACAATATTGTAAATTCTTTAGCTACTTGGAATGGATTAGAATATAGAGTTGTTATTTCTATTGGAGTCTAAATTCATGCAATGTTCAGATTTCATGTTGGCCTCCAACACTTATGAAAACAATAGGTTATGTTCCCATTGTAGTTTTTGGCACCTACTACATCCATTCTAGGATTGATGGTCAACATGCTTCATACAAAACAAGAACTAAGGAGACTGTGGGCATTGAAAAAATTTGCCCATATGTCCTTTATAACACTTTCTTCATCATAAGCGACTAAGCACAATTGCACTTCCCCAAAACATCTCTAAGGGAATCTTCAAAGCATGGTGGAGGAGGCATTTGAATGCAGTCCACATATAGAAACATGCTTCAATTAAATTTAATCCAGTGACCAATGAGTACAAATTTTATATTGTATATATTAAAGGATTGGTACTTCCAAGAAGTGATTTAAAGGTATCAATCAAGTAAATAGGCAAAAACTTTTACAAGCCAATATTCCTGGTAATCTACTCTATCTCCAACAATAACATAACTTTCACATAAAATAAAAATACATTAAGTTTTGAAATGTAAATGCCCGAAGAAAATTCTTGGAAGTTTATGAACTTACTAGAGAGAAGTTATTCCTCCTTTAAGCACTAATGTATGGACTTTATGAAAATTGTCCCATCCAAAGGTACGAACAGAGTAGTGGAGTAGAAGGATTCAATGATATAGTAGATTTGTGCCATGGAAATCAATGCACACACCTCCCATTATTCATCTGTGACACTGATATCTGGAGTTCCATAAGAATTTATGTCGGTAAATCTCCATGAGTAATTGACTATAACCGTGTACTCCGTCACGGGAATAGTAAAAAATAATAATAGTCAAAATTAATTATGTTTTGGCTAAGTCTATCAAATTAAATAAGAGAGAAATGAGTAGAGCATAATGTAGGGTTATCTCATCGGCCAATTCTCTTTGCTCATCTTTCCTTTCACTATTTATTCACCAAAATAGGCATCGAACAAATTGATGTTTTGTAGCAAGGAAAAATAGGGATTTTCGTTTCCTTTCGAGAATCTTAATCTTTATCACTAACACCAAAATATGGCCCTCTACCACAAGCATAAGAATATTCATATCACTTATGAGCATCAGACTCGCATTAGGCTCTTTATCTCAAGCATCCAACTCTTTATCCAAACCACTAAACTTAGGCTCTTATTTTTGATCTAGAACATAATAATATCACCTTTGAACACCTATCCTTTCATCCCAATCTCAATCTTTGTCCATCGATGCTACCATTGTCTCTATTACACTAGCTGCCTCTACCTTTGTCCCTACCATTGTTGTTGTTTGCTCTACTGAGGGTTCCACCGATGGTTCTACTAGTGATGGTGTTGATGGAGGTGCGAGGGTTGGTGTAAAGTATATTGATGCTTAATATACATCAACGGATGCTAGTGGTGGTGCCCTCCTCTTTTCAAGTTCCATATCAATTTCTTAGCAATTCCTTAAATAGAATAAGGACTTTTTATATAAAAAGAATTAGCAGAAGAAGTTGTTAAGCCAAACCGTAAGGTTTCTTCCTTGAATTCAATATCTGCAAATATATCGGAAAGGGTCTCAACTCGATCTATTGATGAGATCCCCCTCCATCGGTCAATCCTTCACTTTCTACCCTAGTAGGGGTGAGCTATTCAAGAGATCCCTCAATGTATCCAAATTCAACCCTGAATTCCTAACTGTCATTGAATCACTGCCACATTTCTTGTGAAAACGTAGAATAAATATGAAACTAAGGCATCAGAGTTCAATCAATTCAAAGAATGGGAATCGATCTAGAGATTCTAAAGATTGATCTAGTGGCCTATACCTATTTCCATATATGCAAGAGAACAAATTGAACTGTTGTAATAGAAATATTGCAGATTTAAGATCATAGTTGTTGTGTGGAACAAGATAGGAATACAGATGTACCCAGTGATTTCCTTGCTCATTAATTGGGAAGGTGTAAGAGGAGCACTAAGTAAATATATGGGCTATCAAATAGAGATCCGAAGGAATGTTGGTGCTCTGAACAGTGTCCAGGATATCCTGGCTTGTGGAAAGAAGGGATGATGAGTAGGAATCCACCTCAAAGATCTTCCCTTCAATGGTGGTGTTTTTTGATGCCCCACAATCAATTAAGTAATTGTATATTGGAGTGAAGGTAGATACATGGGATATTGGAGATCGATCTTGATGTGGAGCCATGCTGAACTATTGTTCTAGCCTTTCCATTTTTACTACTCTACAACATTCATTGGTACACACTATGTTGCATGAGTTTCTAGAATGTGGGAATGTTGGGAACTTGGGTATGGGTGTTGGGAACGGCTAAAGATTTTCCCAAAATTTATAGGAAATAGCCAATTGGGAACGATAATATTATATAATAAAAAAAATTAAAATATAAAAATAAAAAATATATAATATATAATAATCAAAATAATATTAAATCAAAATATTCAAATATTAAAAATAAATTTTAATATATATTCTCTCTTATATATAAATATATTCTTTGGGTGTCTCTTTTCCTAAGTCTCTCCCTTATATATATATAAAATATTAAAAGGTCAAGTTCATTATTAGTTCTCTGACACATGAATAGTGTTTTAAACAATATGCCTTAAAAGTACAAAGGAACAATTTTACCTATGTTTATCTAGTTATTCTTATGAGAAAAAGTAAAGTGACTCTAATTGTTAAGCATTAACTACCACATACAATATGCACACAATATTCTTTGATACATATACATAAGAATAAAAATAAATACTCATCAACATGACGTCCCAGGTATCACCCTTACATTGAGGTGTCACATGCTTCCTTAACCCATCAAGAGATTTCTATAGTTTCTTAATTAAGGATATCAGTGTTAAGGATGTCTTTGACCTTTCTTCTTGCGAAGGTTTCAACAAGGCCTCATGTTTTGTGGGCAGTTCAACATATTTGTCTACATGCTTTGTATTCCCCAACCGTGGGGAACGCAGGAACTCCAAAAAAAATAGTCTTCAAAGCTCCCGAAACTTTCCCAAGCTCCCCTTGCGGCTCCCACAGAAAAGGGAATGTTCCCATATAGTTCCAAAGCTTCCAGGAGTGTGGGAACGACTGGAACATGTTTCCCACCTCTAGAGAGTAGTTCCCATGTAAAAAAGGGTACACATTATTATTGAAAACCCAATCCTCAAAACCTTTGAAAAAAGAAACGACTAATAGCAATTTGTGTAATCATTAGTATACATTATTATTGAAAACCCAGTTTTCAAAACACCTGAGAAAGGAAATGGATAACAACAATTTGTATAATCTGGGCGCTATGCTATAATTTTTTAAGTATCTAGATTCTCTAATCATAAATAATTCATTGTGGCTTTGTCTGACAGAATTTGTGCACATCATCTTGGTTAACGGGAACTTAAAAAGGAAGATGGCATGGTCGATGTTGTGGGGTGTGACATCTTGGGCTTCAATGGGAGGTTTGGGCTTTGTAATGGATTGGGACTGCTCAGCATGCTTGTATATCTCGTCTATATATAAATATGCATGTTTCTATGGAAAGAATCGACACAATAGGTTTGGTTGAATCGAACCTAAGTGATCACCCAGAATAAGCGTGTTTCCGGAACAAGAATCTGGCCACTACCTAACCTATTGCTTTATCCACGAATCGGGGCGCGGATACAACATGATATTTACTCTTTAACTTACCTTATGATTGAAATGACTCACAATAAACATATATGTATGTGACAATAGCCCTAATTTGAATAACACTTAAGGTAACCAACTTACCAGTTAACATCCATCCATTGAGGGTACAACAGGTCCTTACCTTATGCTAATGGAGGAAGGAAGGAGGGTAGGCACCAGTTGGGCTTGAGTTGAACACCTAGTTGATGTCCAAGTTAATCACTTTATATACTTGCACCATAGTAGACTAGTGAAGCCAAGGTTGGACGAGGTGCATGAGCTTGGATCCTCTTTGAGTGATACAGGGCTGGGCTTTTTGACTGGACCATTCTTTCTTAATTCCCCAGCTAAACTTGAAGTAACTCCCTTCTATTCAATCTTGTCATATTACATACAACCCATAGGACTTACTAGAGGGGCTCGACCAATCATCCATGGCTCTTCGTAGCCTCTCTATACCAACGATCTTTCAAAGGGAATCTTCATGTTGTTGAAGTTGATGCTTGGGTGGATAGCTTCCACTTGTTCATCATTTATTATGCCTTCCCCTCTACCTAGAGTTGGAGTCGTCGTTATGTCAATTGGGTGCTATTTTGTTTTTTTGGGTGGGAATTAGCTCAGGGTAAAATACATTTAAGAAGATGCTCAATTTGGTGTTACTTTGTTTGTTTGGGCAATAATTAGCTCATGCAAAGTTTTTTTGGATGGAAATTAGCTCGTAAAATACATTTAAGAACATTAAATTTATTTGAAGGTTTTCAACATTTGCTTTCTTCCAGACATTTTTTTTTTTAAATGGTGTGGAAAATAATAAATTTTCTTCATTGTGAAATGTCACAAAAGTATGCATGTTGATAATTTTGGAGGTTAAAATATTTCAAGAGCTTAAATATTTGAGATGTAAGAGTGAGATACTTAATGCAATGAGTTTTTACATTTTTGATAAGATCTTTGTTTCATTTTATATATTACAATTTTATGATGGGCACACTACAATTTTAGTAGTGTTTGGTAGCTTACAACAACAACATATTTTTCATTTTTTTCATAGCATAGTTTTTTTCATCTACACATTAAGTAGGGTTTTATTCATATGCTCATGTACATCATTGTAACGTTGCTCATGATATCATTTTTGGTAGTGCTCACAAGTTTAGTGATAACATATCTAGTAGAAATGCCACATACATAGCTCCATCACTAAGTTGAGAAGAAAGTGAAGAAAATATCCATCTAAGTTTGGAGGACCTAATGTGACACATTAGCTCGTGATCGCCAAGGAGCATCATCACTAGTAGTTCACCTCCCATGAAGGACCCCTTTTTAGATCTTAAATGCTATTTTTTTAGTTAGTTTCATATTTTGTTGTTTCTTCTAGCCTTTATTTTGTATGCATGCCAATTTAAGGATTGACTCTTCAATTGATGCTCTCTTTGTACAACTATAAAAAAATCCATTAGCAAATGAATAAGGACTAATAATTTTTCTTTGGGATTCATTTATGATTTACTTTCTCTATTATCTAGGTATATTTTTGCATTTATTTGTGGATGTTTGAGATAAATGTCATTAAACGTCATCACAAGTATTCCTCTACTTGCAAATTTGCTAGGTTTTGACAACATACAAATAAGATGATGAGTGACATACCTATACCCTTAGTCTAAGGCATGTTACCATAAATTCAACTCTAATACCATTTTGAAAGAAATGAATGTATGTTGCCTAACATATAGGCTCATGTGACTATATTTTAAAATTCAAGAATGTACATGAATTAATCATGCACCAAAACTCTAGTTTTTTTTGTCCTCTTGCTTTTTGAAAGTTAGTTATCTCCTCTAGTCAAATTCATTTTCTTATGAATGTTTTGACTCAGAGGATTCAAGAGATAATTTTACTCATCACATGTTCTCACTTCTAAGTGATATGACTCTCTCACCCACCTCTTACATGCATTCAATAAAACCACTCCCCTCATGAGTGTACTTAGCCCATGCTTCAACAACTAATTGATATGACTCTTCTACCAACCTCAAAAATGCATTCAATGACTGGTTTTAATAACTTGTCAAATGGGGATTATATGGTAATGGAAACTAATTTATTATAATAACATGGGATTTTAGGCATGTGTGATTTACCCTTTGAGCCATTTTTATCCTCCTCTTTTATGAAATGATAGGTCCTCCATGAATATGTTCTTGTCCATATTATAACCAGACATATATTTTTTTTGTTTGATATTGTGTCCATGACTTGTGGGACTAGAATGTGATCTAAGAAACCATAACCTATGGCATATAAGACATCAAAATCACTTGATGATCATACTAGGCCTAGACCACACGAACCCTTATCATGCATAAATGTTTTTGGTGTCTCCTCCTGACTATTGCGAGTTTCGCACATTGGTCACCTTACATAATGAAACCATCGAAATCCAATAATGCTAGCGATATTTGGCTACTTTTTTACATATTATATATCTTGGCATTAGGCATTCATCATATTTAAAAATATGCATTTATGATCTAGCAATCAAAACTAAGGTGTTACATTTTCCTCCCCCTACATTTTTTCACTATCTTTTGTGCACATCACCATATAGGTTTTACATGTACATACATGTAAAAAAACATTACATCCTAGAATTCTATAATTTTACAATTTAGCAACTCCTATAGAAATTCCAAATGCCCAACTCTCATTCCCCTCAACCTACATAATCCAAGAAAGAGTAGTCCCTTCTCTCCATCAAAATCCTTTAGGTTGTCCCCTTTACCTTTGAGGGCTCAACCGCTGGTCGGATATGAAATATCCAAGCTATGGAATTTATTAATCCTATATATAAAAAATGGAGACTTTAAACATTTATAAATAAATGTACATTCATATTTCCTCAAAATATGAAAAAATCTATGGGTAGTCCTCCCACATAGCCTCTTTATGCTCCCATGTGGTATCTTTATGATTGTAGTAGGTCCAATAGACCTTTACCAAGATAATGGCTTTGCACAAGAGCACTTTGAATTTTGAGTCTAAGACCCTTTGTGCTCCACCTAGACCATAGTCTAATCAATCAAAAGGTTAGGATTAGGCACATACTTTCTCAATAAAGATAAACATTGTTATGAATATTCATGGATGCAAGTAATGAAAGAAAGTATATAACCAACCTCATTATATCTATGATTTCAAATGACCCACAATATTGTGCTACCTATTTTGGGTAACTTCCCAATTTTAGTGATCTTTTTTTAACCTTCACTTTAAAAAACACATGGCCAACCAATCTAAATTATCTATGCATTTTTCCTTTGCTTGTGCAACTTTATACCTATTTTATATATCC
Source organism: Pinus taeda (assembly GCA_000404065.3). Lineage (NCBI taxonomy): Eukaryota > Viridiplantae > Streptophyta > Pinopsida > Pinales > Pinaceae > Pinus > Pinus taeda. Next base: position 205,540 of record APFE031571908.1, on the reverse strand, counting down.
TTTATATTTTCCCTTGTCTTTAACATTTTTTTTCCATCTCTTTTAGAATATATATTAGACCAAAAATCACCTTTTTTTATAGGTTATCACAACTCAAAATATAACTTCACAATTTTCTTTTTATATAAATTTCCACAATATTGTATTCCTTATCAATCAACTTAATTGAAATAATATGTGCTCCTTTCGTAAGCTTTTCCATCACTACCATGATGGAATCATCTCATCTTGTTATCCTTGGTAACTTGGTGATGAAATTTATGGTAACAAGCTGTCATTTGCATTTATGAGTGGAAAATGGACATATAAATTATGTTTGGATGTCTATATTTAGCATTTACCTTCTAACATTACATGCATTTGGCTATGTAATCAACCACATGTTTTTCATACTAAGTCAAAAATACTGGATGCTTATACCTACAATAGTTTTCTGGTACCCTAGGTGTCCAAAATGTGGTGAATCGTACCTTTCTCATATCACTAAATTTCTCAATTCTTGAGAATCAGGAACATAAAATTGTGTTCCTTTGAAAGATGATTCAATCCTCTTCTAGCATGCAATCTTTAAAAATTTTGGTGTGAATTACCTTGTTTTAAGCCTTCTTTAATTTATAAAAAGTGATAGCTTGATCCTAATCTTCCAAAATTATTCTTCTTAAGTCTATGTTGTATATGCTAATAGCTATAACATATATTACATGCACCCTCTTGTTGAGTGCATTAACCTCTGTGTTCTCTTTTCCCTTAATGTTGTTGAAGTCAAAGTTAGATTCACTATTCCAACCATCTAATTTGTTTAAGTGATTATTTCAAACCGTTATGGTCTATTTTTGACTCAAAATTTCATCCCCTAAGATAATGTCTTCACATTTTCAATGCACGGATAATAGTTGTAAGCTCCAAGTGATGGGTAGCATAATTTATTTCACGTTCTTTTATTTTCTTCAATTCATATGACATTCCTATTTTTCATAAGGGGTCCACCAAGTCCTTTACATGAATTTATGCACACAAAAATATCCTCATTTGGATATGCATTCTTTAGAATAGGTGCATTGGTTAATAAATATTTTTCCTATTGAAAGTTATCTTTACAATTTATAGTCCATCCAATTTATACTCATTTTCATTGCAATGAAATAATTGCATGTAAAATATTATAGAAAAAAATGAATATCATGTGGTAACTAGGTAAACCCATAAATTATCTCACCTTTAAAATATTCTTTGGTGATGGCCAATGTTTGATGGATTTAATCTTCCCTGGGTCCATTGTGAACCAAATCATGTATTTTCCTTCGACGGAAAGTGCACTTGCTTAACTTGTACACAATTATTTCCCTTGCAACACCTATAGCACCATCCTCAATTAATGTCACTCGTGCCCCTCTTTTGTCTTGGAGTGTATAAGAATATCACCCAAGAAGGCAATAATAAATTATTCTATATAAACTCTAAACACTCTATTCATCAAACATATAAAACTAGCAATTGCACCACATGTTTCAAAGTAAATGTTGTAAGGTGGTAGCATAGGAAACAATTTCATAGAAGAAAGAAAAAACTTGTATGCAATTTTCTTCCTTGACTGGCATTTCTCTTTTATCATATGTTATGCTTTAGGGATATTTCAACAAGGCCAATATTCTAGAATATCTTCAAAATGAATGTAATGCACAACATCTTAACGCCAAAAGGATTTATGAAAATGATCTTCATTAATATTCATGAACTATTATAAGTAAATGACTTAATCAAACATTTCATAGCACAAGTAATCTCATATCACATTTTATTCACAATGCAATAGATAATAGTTTTTTTAGAAGGGATTCAATATAATGTATGTGCATTCTGAGTCATTTTTATGTCAAATGTTGTTATGACTAGAAAATTTTATTCATTGTAAGTCATTTTCATGTACTTAACATTGTAGAGGGATTTAGAGACCCTCTTAAAGAAGTCTCTAAATTTTAACGTTGCAGATGGACTCAAAGACCCCTTTGTCTCTAAATTTAAAACTATAGATGGATTCAAAGAAGGAGGTCTATGAATCCACCTACAGTGTTAAAATTTAGAGACAAAAGGGTATTCATAATTTTAACACTGTAGATGGATTCAGAGACACCTTTGTCTCTAAATTGTAACAATGTAGATGGATTCGAAGAGCCATATAGTGAAGTGTAACACTTCAATATCAAAAATGCAATTTTGCCATTTCTAAAGTGACATAATTAAAAATTACTAACATAAATGAGAAATTCATATACTTGTACTTGTTATTTGGTCATATTTTTATTTTTGGACTATAGTAATTTAAGTTAATCATTATTAATTTCACCACTTATTATCCAGTCATATATTTTAGTCCTGGACTATATTAGTCATTTAGGTTAGTCACTTTTAGTTTTGTCACTTATTATCTAGTCGTATATTTTATCCCTAGACCAAATTACTTGTTTAAGTTAGTCATTTTTAGTTCAATCACTTAAAATTGCTCAAATTTAGTAGTAATTCACTTGAAATAATTGTGGTGACTAACGTTTTTAGTCGCCTAGTCACTAATTTCATCATTTTCTACTAGTTTGCCTTTTAAAGTGGTCAATTCTGAGGAAGTTATCAATTTCAATGATCAACACATTATTATAGGATTTGGCCTCCAAAGCTCCTTGATGTTTGAAAATTCTTCTTATTTCTCTAGAAATGCTCTAACTAAATTTTCTCTAAAAAGAGGATTTAAAATAAATTACCCTGCTAATTATTACACTCAGGGTAATGGATTGGTAAAATTGGGCTAATAAAATAACATTCAAATAATACTTATGAAAATCTCCTTACTTCCTACTATATGGTGAGGAAGTTTTCCTCCCACCTAATGTTTCTTTTCCTTCTTTAGCTTTGATTTAGTCCATTGAGGAAGAATCATGCTACGCATTGTAAAAATAATTATCACAATTTTTTAAACTTGAGGAAGAAAGAGAAAAGGCTAATCAAACTTATGCCAAACATCAAAAAATTATTAAAAATTGGTTCGATAATAGTTCAATATGAAAAAAAGACTTTTGTATTGGTGATCTAGTTTTGAAATGGGATAAAGCCCATGAAGAAAAAGGAAAACATACTAAATTATGGAAACTATGGTTAGGCCCATTTCAGATTGCTCAGAAAATAGGTCCATCTACTTTTATTTTGCAAAATCTTTAAGGGATGAAAGAGATTCTCCCTGTAAATGGACTTATCCTTAAAAAAAATTCATGAAGTCTTAATGACCTTCTACAAATATGTAAATAAGCATATGTAAATATGGTGTGTTTTGTGTAAAGTTAACATCTTTCATGATGTTTTTATCATTTGATTATCATTTTGACTTGTTGGTGACTTATTTTCATGTTTTCCTTTGCTTTTCTTGAATTTCTAGTTGTATGCTTCTCATTTTTGGAATCATTATTGGATAATACATTATGCTCTACTACCTTTACATGAAGTCTTAACTTTAAGGATATTTTACTAAAGATGAAATTATTATGTTGGCTTTCAACATTCCTAACTAGTGAACTCCCTAATTATGATTCATTGTGTTTGGATCTTTCAATCATTATTTCATGAACTACTTTTAACCCTAGTTCTATGAAAGAAAAATATACTTACCGACAATTTCCTTAAGGTGATAATATATTGGGAAGGAAGGCTAGTCAAGAAAATATTAGCTACCCAAAACGTTTTACGCCATCCCTTTCTTTTAAGTAGATTATATTCCACCCCATCTATTAAGTAATCTCTAAGAGATTAAAAATAATCATAGTTGAACCTTTAAAGAAAAATATAGTTAACTAGAGGATAGGAGGTCTCATCACAAGATGACCTACCATGATCAAATGCTCTAACATAGTGGCATTTCCATTATTGTTTGCCAAGCCAAGGTAATGGCTTTCAGGCACAAAGTTGGAAGACAAGATGCCTCGTCACAAGTCGGCTTGTTCACTTTGTTAGTTCCTATGAATGGCACTATCATCAACTGGTCACGAAGCCAAGACAATGGTTTTCAGTTGAAATTTATATAACTGTTAAAATTATCTTATAACTATGTATTTATTTCTAATAGATGGGACACTATCATCTGAAAAGGGTTAAAAGGCATCCCTGTCTAGGTTATAAATGTCTGCTGGTAGCAGTGGATCTACCTATGGTATAGAATTTATTTTAATACTAGGAATTACTCAATTGCATCTCTTTCTCATAACTCACCACCAACAAGCTTATTGTTGCATATACACATTTTGGTAAAATATATGATTTATGGGGTAATTTTTTATAAGTTCATGGACAACAACGGATATGATTTTTGCTTTACATGTTAATTCTGGATGTGAGGGATGAAGCTGATAATATATTTGAGTTTTGGCACTTTGTATCATCTAAGTATTATTCCTTCATTTAACATATTTCATACTCGTAACAAAGATAATATTTTTGCCCAGTGTGTGACCAATTGTTGTGGCAAAAAACAACCCCCCATTTTAAACTTCGTCATAATAATAATGGGGACCTTTTTCTTAAATTTTCAATCTTAATAAGTTAAACCATATTAATAAAACTTATTTTTACTTTAATAATTTATTATTATTTATAAATAAATAAAATTTAGACCTCTTTCTGACTTAGAACCATCGCAACCGAGACTTAGTTGATTGCAGGGTTTAGACTTGCTTTAATATTTTATTTGAAATTTTAAAAGAGGCAAGCACACTATCTCTTTATCGCTCATCATGTGGTATGATGCCTAGGCCTCGACCCTTTACTTTATGCATTCTTTCTTTTGTGCCATGCTCCATTTAGCAAGATTACATTTTCAAGACCCAAACTAAGGCACATAGCTCATATGCTTATTGGTTCTAGACACCATATCATGCACCTATCATCTCATCAAACATAGCTGAGTATTTCCATTACAACCTTTTTGAAACTTTCGGAATCAAGCTAGTAGGACAAATCATCATTAATGGGTCCCATTGGTTCCTTTACGATAAGCCTTCCCTTTGTTGCATCAGCGCACTCAATTCCTTTCACAATACAAGCACTTCAACCAATATTTTATCATCAGGCTAAATCATTACGCCCACTTGCATACATTTTGACCCTTGCTAGTACATGTTAATACATGTGCCACATAAGCCCGCTCTATGTCAGCCCACACATTTTCGAAGATGGAATATAAGCGCTTAACTTTACCTTTCAGGCTTCAACCTTGGGGGATGACATAAGAACATGCATCACTTGCTAGCTATAAACACAATTTTTTATAATTATGCCATCTATCTTAATTGATTGTCGTCGTTATGAAATATTAAATTTAAATTCATGCCTTTAGTTTTAATTTTCTTCCTTATTTTAGTTAATGATGTAATGAATGTGTTTAACACACATTTATAGATATTCAGATTGATTCAACCCTTTTTTATGCTTATTTATGCCTTTTTTATGATAACTCCTCTTACCCTTCTCATTTTTCATTACAGGTGAATTCTAAGTGAAACACCTATCAACAAGATAATATGGAAACAGGAAAAAATAATGCTTTTGTATAGGTGTCAGTTGGGCCCTTGAGAGAAGAAGTCAACGAGAAATTACCAGATACAATCCTTTTCTCTGATACAGTCTACACAATGGATTTTGGTTCTAAACATTGGAATGACATTTGTGAGTTATTTGAAGAAGAATTGCCAGAGCAGCGAAAGGATGCACTGATTTTTGCTACAATAGACCAAGGTGGCCTAAGGACTTATTCAATAACAACTAGTGATGTCACAAGGTCTCAAATTCATAATATTGCATCTCAACTAATATTACTCTCATACATAGATATGATACACTGGGTAGTGGAAGAGGTTGATATTAGTGAATGGTTATTTGTTACATGTAGAGGCATCACAATTGGGTATTTCAATGCTGAAATCCTTCATGGTATGTATCATTTTCCCTAGCCTAAAGTTGTATGTAATGCTCAATTTGTGGAGTAGTATGTTAAGAAGGATTGTAAGGGAAAGAAGAAAAATTTACCCCAAATGATTAGAGGATGGATGCATAACTCTAATAAGTTTAAAGAACAATATATGATAAAATATTCAATTTCTTCCCTTGCATCCCCCTTTTCTTACATTTCTTCTATGCTTTGTCATTTATATGCCAAAAGAAATGTTTTTCAATTCCTAAGTGATTGCATCCCTCTTATTGAGGATGCCTCTCATGGCTATGTCTTTGACTAGGCTCAAATTTTATCAAACAACATGGCTAGTCATATTCTTCATTTTTGGTCACAAAACATTCTCTAGTGTGCCACCTTTTTATATGTCGACATATTTCATGGATTCCATTTGTTTCTCTTTTGATTTTCCATGCATGGCCTAGAAGTGGACACTTATCGAACCCCTTCCCATCCACATATATCACAGTATTCTCTTTGAAGAGAATTGTTTCAACCACTTTTATCACATTTTCCATCTAGTCATGATTCCTATTTACCAGACTGTTTTCGGATCGAAAATCCCAAGGATGTCTATTGTAGATCTTAATGATTTTTTGATAATTGGAGGTTGTTTCATTGAAGAAATATTCACACTTCTCAAAATTTGGGGAAGTAATGGGTGTCCTCATGTTCTACCTCTTTATGTTCTAAATAAATTTCTTTCAAGAGAGATTACGTACTAGATTTTTGGAACTAGGATAACCCTCGAGCTTAAAATGACTTCCAAGATGTTTTAGCCTAAATTCCCATTGCAATTTGATCTATTCACTCTTGCCAATTATCAGCATGTAGAGAAGGAAATTTTAGCTCTAAATGAGTTGAAACTTGCTACTATTCCTTCTAGAGATTTTTATCCTTCCCATGTGGCCTGAGGTATAGCCAATGAAGAACTTACCAAAAATTATACTCATGAATAGAACCAATATGATGATTTGTTTACCCATGCCTTAACTTATGAGTCATTGTTGGAAAATCCAATAAATTATCCCCACAAAATTTTCAACACTTTGTTGTTTTTAGAGGTTCCAGATGAGAAGTGTTACCAATGCATTTGCTTAATCTTCCTCAGGGAGATGATTTTATAGAGAAAAGCATCAATTCTACATTACAATCAATGCCTCATATTTCCACACCATTACAGATTTCCTCGACGAAGTAATATTCTTCAGCAAATCCTCCACTTCTTTAGAAAAATAAGCTCTTGGATACAAACACTTCAAATGTTGTCACTCAGCAAACAATCCCTACCACTGCTAAACCTACATAGACTACTCTTACACACACTAGCCCCCTTGCTAAAACTCCTCTCAACACTCGGGTCAATGTAGAAGTAATTCATACTCATCCTACTATAGAGATTCAACTGAAAATTGAGGAAATTCCACCAATTAAGATCTTTTATCATCCTTAGCATAAGGTAGTAATTAAGAAAACAAAGAAGAAAAGGAAGGAAGAAAATGAGGTATCTCCACCAGACTCTACTTTCATAGAACTAGTTTGGAAAAGCACTTATATACCTCCACATGAAGAATTCCAAGAGTTGGATTAGTATGGAAGGGAATTTACATTAGCCACTATTGATAAAGAAACCTATATTAAACAATATGTTCAAGAAAAGGACGACATGATACATTAGTTGGAATAGCAGGTAGGTCAATCTCAAACAGAACTAAAAATGCAAGTCTAGCTAGTCAAGAGTCAGCACTCTAAATAACCAATGCATTGCGATGATCGAATAAAGGAATTCTAGCAAAGTCTAAAACAAGAAAAATTTGACCATTCAATCTCACTGAATTCAAACATGAATCCCTTTAACTCAATGCATAGCTTCTCAAACAACAATAAATATTTTGTAATAAACTAAGCTTGATACAAGTGCAGTGCAATTTGAGCTCTTCATTGGTTGATGAGCTAGTTGACATGGAGAGTCAATATGATGAGTTTAGACAAATTCTAAATGATCTCCTTCAGTGGAAAATGGATAAAAACATAATACAACAGAATTTTCCCAAGATTCATTAAATGCACAATCCCATTGTCTTAGGGAACTGAAAGGACATAATTCATTTTGTCAAAAAATTGGTTAATGATACTTGAACTATTTCATGCTCTTTTTCACAGTCTATCACCCAACCTATTTAGGAGGAAAATTTAATTTCAAATTATGAAGAATATGTATTACTAGATGTTGAGTCCTTACACAAAATTTGGATGGATGAGAGATCATAATTTAGTAAAAGGGTTGAACAGTTATCAAAGATGAATATTGAGTTGAATTGGTAGTTATAATTAGACCCTTGTGGTCATTAGTGAGTCCTTGAGACTTTCAGAGACTTGACAACTTAGATGTTGCCACTACTCCAATCTTTTGTCTTCAACTACTAGCTAAATATATATCCTTATTCTTCTCAAGATCTAGCAGCCCTTCTAGATATTTATCAACAATGGAAACAAGCTACTGATTCAAAATCAACTTAAAGTCAACTTATTTTATTTTTCTTTTCAAATGTAATTGTTTTGCTATTTTATGCAAAGTTTTTTTTAGTTTAGTTCAGAGAATAATGAAGACTTAGTTTCTCCCTTATTTTGTAAAGAAGACTATAGATATGGCTCTCAAACTCATGCAAAGAGTTCTAAATTTTTGCAAAAAAAAAAAATTGTTGCACTATTGTACTTAAGTATTTCTATGAATATATCTTAACCATTTTGATTCCATCATGTAAAGACAGAGAGTAGATTTGGTACTTATAACTTCTCTATTTTTGTATATCCTTAAGGGAATCACTATATTTAAATTCAAACATTGTTCATTGTACTTTGTTTTCATTGATTGAAGAATAATCACTATTAAGTGTATGAAGATATGTTTATTTCCAGTACACTAAATGATTTAGCGTTATTCCATATTTGTTCGTGTTTAACATTAATTTGATTAACGGTTTAATGAAATTAATGTTTTTCAATTGCGCTTATAAATGTTATATCTTGGAAATCTATATTTTCATTCTTATAGGGTTATCTTTGTCTCACATACACATTATAATACCTAGGTAAAATAGATTATAATTTAGATGTTGTATTAGTTTATCTTGTTTCTCTTCTATCATAGCAGTCACTCCACTTTCACCCATTTATTTTTCATTTCCACTTAATATTTTTATTGTGGGGATCTAGACCATTTAAACCGGTTGGAACCACGATTTTCATCAAAAAAGGGTCTAACTTGGGACTTTGACACGGTGGTATCCTAAATGTTGATAAGGTCATATTTGGCCATCAACACAACCTTAGTTCTTAATTACCTCCCTCTTTGATATTCTTTACCTAAAGCATGCATTTTTGGCAATGGACTAGAAATTTTAAAGAGGATCCAATTCCTATATATTTCAAGGTCCTATGGGAGTATCATTGTATCCATTCATACACCAAAATATACAAGGAATTCTTGGTTCCACTCTATAAAACCTTGTTTAATGCTCCTACTTTATGCATTTCTAAAAAATCTAGGTAGGTGATATCAATAATTAATGATTTGTTTTTTTATCAGGATGTCATATGTTAGATAATAATTGGAGAAACTAATCCTCGTTAATCCTTGTCACCTACTGTCCAAGTTTGTGATTGATCAGGTAATATTGTAGGAAATATCCTAGCAGGTATATGCAGGGGTAGGTAGAGTGCTCTAATGGGACAAGGAATATCCCTAGCCACACATGACATTAATCCTAGCATCCTATTAGTTGAGGGACATAAAACAAACCAAAGAAAAATCTAATGCCCTCACCATCTTCCACTTTTGGGATCTAACGTTCCACAAATATGATCCTAGCTCTATAGTAAAAATAATTGCAGGGAATGCAAGCACAAGTGAGATTACCAATCAAATACATGGGCTAAGGAAGGGAAATAGAAAAATGCTTTAAATTTATCAAAGGATATTTTCAAAATAGGATATATCTCTTCTCAAGCTAAGAGATAAACCCTTACCCAAAGGTAATACGCCCAACACGAAGAAATGCAAGTTATATAGGAGAAGAAGCCAAAATAGGACCAAGAATCATCCAAGTGATCTTAGGAACTTCAGCTTAAGGAGAAAGAAGAGGAAAGGATGATGAGAGATAAATAATGAAAAATAAAGGTAGAGGAGGAAATAAAAAAATAGGAAGAAGAAGATAAGAGACAAAAATAATAAGTAGAGGCCAAAGCTAAAGAAGAAGCTCTCAAGGCCCAACAAAATGCCCACGAAGACATAGCTTTATTGATCATTGATCTAGTTCAATATGTAGTGCTTATCATCAAAAGACGCCACTTACTAGTTTTTCGGTGTAGTATAGGGCATATTAATGGACCAACATTTGATTTTCAATCCGGGAGTTCGTGAACTTTGAGGCACAACATTGGAAATGCCAGTGAGAACTCCCAACAACCTACAAATCAAACCCTAGTCTAACTTGCACATCAATCTCAAGAAAATAAATTGAATCTTTCACTTCAAAGGAAACTTTGAGAAATAATGAACACCAATCCTGATAGTTGAAAACATATTTCAAGCAAATCATTTGTAAAAGGAAAGGAAAACCTAAATTGTTAACAATTTTCAAAAGAAACCTGGACAATTGGCAAAAGGTAAATCCTAATTATCGTTTAACTGGGTACTAAGCGTTGCCTACCAATTCAAACTATGGATAATAATAAAATGGAATATTGTAATAATGAAAGAAATTCAAACTCGATATGAATTCAAATCATTCTTTGTGCAAGGCAAATTAAAACAAGTTTTCCCTAATTTTGCCTCATTTGTCTCTGTGTAAAAATATCCTCTTAAGAAATCAAAACCTAAATGCATCATCCAAACTTGGCAGATATATTTACAGTCTAAAACAAATTATGAAATATATTGCTCTAATATAAATTCTCTTTCCTTCTTTGTCCCTTTGTAACAAAAAAAAAATATTGCTTTGGAAAATGACCAAAATTCTGATGGAAATTACAATGTGGGAGAAACATTATCGATCTAAAACATGATGTAGTTTCCATTTATCAATGCAAGCTCTCCAACATGCAAGATTCATGATTCAAATGGATTATGACAAAAATATATATATGTGGCCTTTGCTCCTGATGAATATACTTTTTTTTGCTTCAGCAAGAGTCATGCATTCTATTTCCAAAAATCCAGCATAATTTAAAAAATTTACAGCAAGCCACCAAACTGTGTGCTCTGAGGCTTGCTAGGAGGGTGCTCGACAGAGACTAAGCACAAGAGTACATACAAAAAATAAACAACAGGAAACACGGGGTCCAAGAACCCTCCCCACAAAAAGTCGTGCCATCAAAAACCTTACATGCCTTTAAAATTCAACTGTCCAAACTTCTCAAGAAATTTGATGCCTGAGATCCTTTTTGCATCATGAAGAAGCAGGATGGAAAACCCCAGGACCCCACCAAACTACACGTTCAATCCCAATCGTTGATTGGCCAAATCCCATCAGACGGCAGATCTACCTATTAGGTGGCCGAAGTGATCGAACAAAAACATGCGATGAGGGTAGTTTTGAGGACCAACCCTCATCCACGTGTCAAGATACGAATGGAATCGTTGCCTACAAAGTAACACCACCTCCATCTTGAAAGCAGTGTGATCGCACCAAAACCAGTTTGGAAGCAGTTTTGTCTCCCGCCACTGAAAATTGGGAAAAGATGCAGCTACGACAGGAGCCGTCATTTGTTACCTTCCACCTCTCTTCTAACCAAGATACCCTTGCACCTGACATTGGAGATGTTCAAGGAAGTGATACCCATAGTTGCAGAGGCCAACCCTGACCTGTCTTCCATCGTAGGCTTATCAAACCAAGAAAGTGAATCATGTCGTAATCTACTCATTGCGAATTAGCTTCCTTGATTTTGTTCTTATACACTTCTTTGTCCTCTTCCTCCTAGTTTTGACAAAGTTATTTTAGTTTGCTTAGTGACATTAAGAGCCAATCCATTGAAAATCTGCAATCCTCATAGCTGACACCTTGGTTGGCAAGAATACCATCCAACTTGTTGGCCTTTCAACGTACATGGAGAAATCTTAGTGTGTGGAGTCCATGAAGATGTCCCTAAATTTTATTGAAAACCCGTAATAACCTCCAATGTTTCGTGACTTTCTCCGGCCCTATTCCATGACTAATTCTCTTGGCCGCGATGATGACTAACTCTGAATTAGCTTCTATTATTACATTTTGGCAATTGTTATGACTCAAAAATTCTAAATGTTGTTCCAAAGCCATTAATTCCGCCATGTTGTCAGTGGCTCTTCCTAGATGACCATAGAATAGGGAGATGATGTTTCTGTTTTCATCCCTAAGAACCCCTCCAAATATTTCCATGCCCGAGTTGCCCTTTGAAGCCCCATTGATATTATACTTTAAAAAGCCTTTCGGTGGAGGATTCCAGAAGTCTTTAAACGCTTCCCTCATGTTTATTTTCTTGTCTGTACTTTGTAGAATAAGCGCCTGCATGCCTAACTGCTTGAGAATTGATAACTCTGAATCTGAAGGAGGATTTTTGGTGAGGTCCCTTACTGTAGTGCTCACTATCTCCTTAAGTTGTTTTGAGATTTGCTCCAACAAGCGAAGCGAGGAATTCTTCTCTTCTTTGAAGATTCTTCTGTTTCTCTCTTTCCACACATTCCATATGACAAAACTTGGCACCAGAGTCCAGGAAGAGTTAAGAACCTCATAATCCGAAAAATTATTCCTCCAATTGTTGAGGGTTTTATTGATGCTTTCTTTCTCTCTATCAGACTGTCTGAAGATGTTAGAAAAAAATCCCATAACTTGGAGGTTAAAATGCAACTATTAAGAATATGTTCAATGGTTTCCTCTTGGACTTCACAGAGCTGGCATCCGGAGGGTCCCAGCATACCTCTCTTCTTGATATTATCCCAAGTTAATATTTTATTGTGGTGAACCAACCACATGTAGAGTTTGATCTTCATCCAGCCCTTGTGCCTCCATAGTTTCTCCCAAGTTCTGTCTGTGGCTTGGGATTCCAGCCCAAGTACAATACCTTTTGCTTCCTTAATGCTAAAGTTTCCCTCTTTGCTTCTGCCCCATTTTAGTTGATCCTACCCTTTAGTAGCTAAAATCATCCTCTGATCCAATAACCTCTTAAGGGTCTCTACTCTATTGTTCAAGGTCATGTTCTCTCCGCCATCTATTTTTTTCCATGTTCTCCATTTTTTTGTATTAAGAGAATGTTCCCAAAAGTCATTTACTTTCACTAATATTAGGTTTTTTGTCTCCTGTGTGAGGCCCAAAAAATCCTCCCTCAAAAGAGTAGGTTCTTGTTGCCATTCGTCCTCCCAGAATAGTGCCAGATCTCCATCCCTGATTTCCCAGAAACTATTTTTTTGAACAACCTCTCTGTTCTCCCAAGCCTTGTTCCATATGGGAGAGCCCTTTATGTTTCAAGATATTCTTACGATATTATGATAAAACTATGCATTGGCATATTTTTCCTTCCAGATGCTTGCCCATTGAGCCTTAGGATCCTTAACCCACCTCCACCAAAGTTTGGCCCCTAGAACCTTACTTAGAATCTCTATATCATCCAATCCCAGTCCTCCTTGGTTCTTGGGTTTACAAATATTTTCCCATGAGACTAAAGCCCATTTTTTCCTTCTTTCCTTTTTGCCCCAGAGAAAGTCTCTTTGTATGTTTCTAAATTGTTGTAATACTCCTTTTGGAGCTGGGAGAGCTGATAACATGAAGACAGGGATAGCTTGGAGCACTGCCTTTGTGAGAACCAGTCTACCCGCTAGATTTAATGACCTGATTGCCCATTTCCTAACCTTATCTTGCATCTTAATGATTAGAAAATCCCATATGCTTTTGAGCATAGGTTTAGCCATTAGAGGAACTCCCAAATACTCAGAGGGGAGAGAGTCTCTTTGAAATGCAAGGATTTTGGAGACATTTCTCTGGATAGCTATATGGGTATTAAAGAAAAATATTTTTGATTTGGAAGGATTGTCTAGTCAATTTAACGTCTTAAATTTCTCTACATAAATTATCAATCCGGGTATCGTAAACTGATGAAGTGTGGTGCACCATATGTGCTTAGTTAACCTTTTCTTACTTTATTGTTTTATAGATTTTATTTTGTTTTGGGGTTTTGTTCTTGTTGATCTCCTAAAGTGTCCAATGCAAATGAAAATCCTATTCTAAGGTCTTAAGAATACTTTTAAAGGTCAAGTATGGGTGTAGATTTCAAGACAAGGTTTATGTCCCTAATGGTAACTTCCAAAACTTAGCACTTCAAAAGATCTCAAAACATGTTATTGGTGGAATTAGTACTTAAACAAAAGTGTAAGTATGCAGCTACTTCAATCAAACAAAATATGAAATATTGATCATGAAATCGTTGTCTTTTCTACTTGTCTAAATATGGAAATGAAAGTTAATCTATTGCACTCAAACAAATCAAAAACTGCAAACTAATGAAAAGTAAAATCAAATCACAACATTCATATTTTGATCCCTCTCTAGTTAGTCTAGCTATGGCTTTCATAGGTAACCGTCAATGACATGAGCAATCCAATATCTAATTGTGGAAAAGTAAACTAAAATCAAATCACAACATTCATATTTCGATCCCTCGCCAGTTACTCTATCTATGGCTTTTGGAGGTAACCGTCAATGAAATGAGCAATCTGATATCTAATTGCAGAAAAGTAAAACTAAAATCAAAACACAACATTCCTATTTCGATCCCTCGCCAGTTAGTTAGCTATGGCTTTTATAGGTAACCATCAATGAAATGAGCAATCCAATATCTAATCACAGAAAAGTAAACTAAAATCAAATAAAAAACTGCAAACTAATGAAAAGTAAAATCAAATCACAACATTCATATTTCGATCCCTCGCCAGTTAGTCTAGATATGGGTTTCAGAGGTAACCGTCAATGAAATGAGAAAGTAGATATCTAAACTAACTAACAAAGCAAATGAATAAGACTGAAATCAAAGCATAACTGAAATTGAAAAGCTAAAAAAAACAAAGTCAACGGAGAGGTAAATCTTATGTCACTATTTGATGCAAAAACATGTAAAGAAGAAAACTAATCTACAATCAACTGGTTGAACACACTTACATGAATTAAAATTGTATGAATGGAAAATATAAACTATCAAACATGAAAGCAATCAAATGACATAATGAAATCTACTCTACCTTACATTCTAATGTGCTCCATGACATCTACTTCACATCTCCTTCCATGTTGAGAACATCAAAGCTTTATTCAAATTCTTCAAAATCACAAAGTACAACAAAGCTGTCCGAATCTTTCCAAAGCCATCTCACAAGCTAACAAGCTAAGACTTAAGAACTAACAAATGAAGGAGAGAGATCTCCTATTTATACAAAAAGATGAGAAGCCATCTCATTAATGAGAGTCCATGAATCTCTCCCTCTGCCTCTAGAGTCCTAATCAAAATAGGAACTGATAAGACACATGTCTTCTTAGAGTTACAATACAATTAGGAGATGTGACAGATATCCTCATGATCCCATGATTCTTTCCACTCAAATTCGAATTTGGCCTTAGAGTGCCACATAAGGGTCTTCTAGAAGCCTCATTTCAGCCTACACATGTCAACAATCTCAACCCATTTGTTAGGTATAAGCATATGCACATTATTTTCTAATTTTTAACCACAAATTCACTTAAAAAGCTTAGAATTAATAAAGTTTGGAAAAACATAAATGTGGCCCAATGATAATGAAAGTGGGATGAATGTAGTGACATAGTAGTGAAATGGAGGTGAAATGGAAGTGATATAATGGACATAATAGTGAAAGTGTAATGGAAATGAATGACATTTTCAAGACCCAACAAAGATTAACTTCCATACCTAAAGCCAAAGAAAATTTCTTCAAAATCTATTTGTATGCTAGCACTTCCTTGACCGTGGGAATTCCTTGTAGCATGGTATCATCTACAAACTATTGATGAGTTAGAACCTGACCATTCTCTGAAAGTTGGAGTCATTGAATTTTTCCAGTTGCTCTAGCATGCTTAATGTACCACCCCAACCCTTCCATCATGAGGATGAAGAGAAGAGGAGAGAGTGGATCTCCCTGTATGGGTCCTCTATAAGGATGAAAACTTTCAAAGGGAGATCCATTAATTAAAATCGAAAAGCTGGAGGAAGTCACTAGGGCCATGACCCATCTAATCCAATTATGATCAAAACCAAACGCGGCAAGCACTTTCTTGATATATGTCCAATTTACTTTATCATATGCTTTGGATATGTCCAATTGCATGATCATACCTGATTTCCTTTCACTAGTTAATGAGTGGACCTCCTCGTGAGCTTGTATGATGTTATCTAGAATTTGTCTACCTTCCACATAACCTGATTGTTCCCCCGAAAACAGTGAAGGCAACAAAGGTTTGAGTCTGTTGGCTACAAATTTGGAAATTATCTTATAAACTACATTGCATAAAGTAATGGGTCTATACCTCTCTGGAGTTTGGGTATTATCCTGCTTTGGAATTAGGGAGATAAAGGAGGTATTGAGAGCTTCCAAAATAGTTTTGTTCGGCCTGGAGTCTTCCACTACCCTTATAATATCTTCTTTGACAATATTCCAACAACCTTTGAAGAAATCTACATCGAATCCATCCAGAACAGGAGCCTTACCATTTTGCATGTCCTTGAGGACCTCACTGACCTCCTTTTTGGTTACAAGTCTATTGAGATTCCTATTATCCTCTCTAGATACCAACATGGGGATATGCTTAATGAGTTCCTTGATGAAAGGAACCATATCTAAAGTGTTTTCCTGAGCAATACCTTGGAAATTCTTAACTAACACTACTTCTATCTCCTCGTGAGATTGATGTATCTACCCATCCACGTCCTTTATTGAAGAGATCCTATTGTGAGTCCTATTTTCTATTGTGGATTTATGGAAAAATTTAGTATTTCACTCTCCTTCTTTTAGCCATTAAACTCTAGATTTTTGTTTCCAAAAAATTTCCTCTTGATTGCACAGCTTTTCCCATTCTTGGTGATGTTTCTCTACTTGGTCATTTTTGTACTTATCAAAGCCTTCCTTGATCAAAGCTTGGTTGAGCTCCATAATTTTTATTTCCATAGCTTTCTTTCCTGCAAAAATATTACCAAATTCATTCTTGTTCCAAGATTTAAGCGTCAACTTGATGTGCTTTAATCTTTTGTGAAGCAGGAACATTGTTGATCCTTGAGTTTGTAAATCCTCTGCCCACCATTCTTCAATGTTGCTGATGAATTCTGGGTGAGAAAGCCACATATTTTCAAATCTGAAAGGTCTATTTCTTGGGGTACCTATGCCCTTGATTTCCATTTGAACCATCCAGTGATCTAAACCTCCAAAGGGAAGAATTCCTGCTATTATTTCCTTGTCTAGAAGCATGATATCCTCAGAGATCATGAATCTATCTAACTTGGAGGCTACCTATGAGTCCCCTCCTCTTTTATTGTTCCATGTACAGAGGCCATTGTTTGTCTCAATATCAACAAGCTTAATGCTTTCTAAAAATATTTGGAAGGCTAAGGAATCTTTATTTAGAGCTCTTGTACCCCCTTTTTGCTCCGAGAGATATCTGATCATATTGAAGTCTCCTCCTAGGACCCAAGGTAGTCTAGCATGCCTGACTCGTAAATCCACCAAGGAATCTATGAACCTAAACTTGCCATCTAACCTTTGAGGGCCATAAACATTCATGACTAGGGGCCATAAACATTCATGACTAGCTAAGCGTCCTTGTCTCCTACTGGCTGTATAACAACTGATAAATAATTTATTGATGCCTCTGCATCAATTATTCCAATTTTTTTTGGGATTCTAGAGAGTGAGGATACCCCCTACTATATTTTTTTCTTTAACTTCTAGAAACTCAAATCTACTGAGCCATTTACTATGGATTTGCCTTAATTTCTGAACGGAGAATTTTGTCTCTTGGACAAAAATTATATCCGGAGCTGCCTGTTTCATTCTATTATTCATCATTGTTTGTTTTCTCTTGCTACCAAGTCTTCTAATATTCCAAGTTGTGAACTTCATGATTAAAGATTGGTGAAGGAGTAACTGGTTAGGTCTTTCATCTTGCCTGAGTCCACCATAAGCCTTCCACATTCCATTAGTAGCTCATTTTGTTTTTCCCTTCCTCTTTTTTCCCCCCTGGATTTCTCGATGCTAACCCCGAAGTCATTTTTATTGCTTTTACCCCTTCATCACTTTGTTTTTCAATGTTGTTTACTCCCTCCAAGCCTTTTTCTTGGGTTTTCCATAAGAATAACTGTTGTATTTGATTGAGCACCTCTTGTGGTAGTGATTCTACCCCACCAGCTGTTCCCTAAGCCAAGAACCCTTTCACATCCAGGTTTTCTCTGTCAAGAATCTCCTATAGCTCATTTTCCTCCATGTCCATTTCACTCTGGGTCATTTCTTGATCCATTTCTAGCTCTGATTCATTCAGCATGATCCCCTTCTATTTTTCATTTTCTTGTGTCTGATCTCTTTAATTTTCCTTTTCCTTCTTCTCATAATCTCCATTCATTGTTTGATCTTCTACTGATATTTCTTCATCCTCTTCAAGAACTTGGAACTAGTTCTGATTAATCTGTTGTCCTTTAGCTTGGTGTTGCTTTGGCCCTTTTTTTCCACTTTTCCCTTTATGAACTACTTTGTGAAAGCTATCTATGTCTTTCATTGTGTTTATTTTGCTTTTGTGCTTTGCTTTATTGAGGGGGCATTATCTTAGAATGTGCCCATGTTCATGACATCTGTGACATCTAAAAGGAATATGTTCGTAGTCGACTATTTGCACCCATTCTGCATCAAAAACCTTGAGGATGATTTCATCCAGAAGTGCTCCGGAAAGGTCCATCTCCACACAGATCCTAGCAAAAGAGGTGTATTTTCCCCTCCTTGTGGCTTCAAAGGCTTTGATGAACCACCCTAATTTATTTCCTATGGCTGCAAGGGATTCAATTTGCCAATAGTCAAGAGGTAGAGAATAGAGTCTTACCCATACCGGAACTGAAGTAAAAGTTTCCCGCTCTAGAATGAAGTTCAACATCCATGACAACATGTAGAGCCATGCTGCTGCATAGAAGTAGGGCTCGCCTTCAAACACTCTATCTCTATCTTCAATGTTAGTCAACACCACACTTAAGAATCCTTTGGATCCCAGATGTAGATCAATGCTTCCTTTGGGTTTCCAGTGGTATCTTATCAATATTTGTAAAGCTTTTTTAGTGGGCCATAGCCCCATGAATTTGCATATGATTACATAAGTCTGCATGTGATCTTTGTTCTCTTGAAGCACTGGATCATTTAAAACTACTCTAGGAGTAATTTCAGCTCTAGGTTTGCACTGAATCTTCTAATTTTTATCTTTCTCTCCCTGTATTTTATGGTTTCCCTCCTTGTCTTTTGTGCCATCCTTCTCCTTTGATTTGGTACTGTCTGATTCTTCCTCCCTGTTTTTTCTTCCTTCCTTTGCATCACTTCTTTCTTTTTCCTGAGGCTTCTTACACTTGTTGTCTATCGCTTCCTTGTAGGAGGGAGTGGAGCTCCATCCTCTGCGTCGATCCATGGAGAGAAACCCGCTGCTAAAGACTATATCCATAGTCGCCTTCGCTACCCACGCCTTTGATGTTTTTCTCCTTCCCTCTCCTGATGAATATAGAAGCTTTGTAAACAAAGTTATTTAAAATTCGATTGGTACAAGAAATATCTCAATAGGCTATGATATTGACATATCCATACACCTATACTCTAAATCATAATCATTCGAATTATTAAGGTAAAATCGATCTCATTTTTTGGAGCATGAACCCACAAAATTCTGTTGGATCTAAGCCAATTTAAAAGAGTGGAATTGCACAATCAAATCTTGTAGAGGAAAAGTCTCAAAGCAAAAGTCGAAAACGTGGATACAAAACACTAGGAGAGAAATACCTTGTGTATGCATGAAATCGACAAAGGTGACATGCTATCTGATCTAGCATTCGTTGTAAAGAAATATTTTTAACTTACATAAAAAAATTTCCAATATCGTATTAAGCGCAGAAAATAAAATGATATTGAATTTAAAGAAAAAAAGAAAGAGACTGTCAGAAAATAAATATTAAAATATGATCTTACACAAACTTCTCACACAATAAATGATGAATTAAACTCTCTTCACTCAGGACATCACATCCAACCTAATCTTGAATAATTCAGAGTGCTTTCAAGCTGGTCTGATGACCAACACAACCATATCACACCCTCTGTCAATGATCTGCTTCACACAGAGATTATAAACATGAAATGTTGAACCAAATTGAAAGGAACCTATCATGAAGTGGTTCAAATAATATTGAAACTGCAACCTTTACATGGTGCAAGAAAATATCAGACGACAACAAATAGAGGGAGTGATCTACGGGTCAACTATACTCATGTAATACTACATCGGGATTGTCTCCTTCCCCAAGCTCAAGGCCATATTTCAGTTTATATAGATCGTTACATTAAAAATCCGGCTATTAACAAGCCAATCGAATATAGAAGGAACATATTACAAATCGTAATAGTTTTTTATGAATAAAAGTTGGATCTAATTCTGGAGCAACTAAATTTCAAATAGAGGAGCTAAATCTAGTACATGAGGGGTTGTTTTCGTAAATCGATCCTCTTTCCTCGGTCTTTGACTCATGGTGAAAACTAAGTGTGATGTTGACCAACAAGCATTTGCCAAAATATTCTCAAACTGATATTCAAACTACCAAGTATCGAAATTTTACTAATTGAATAAGTATATGCATTCTTTGACTTTGGTGCTCAAAATTGATGAGTGGTACGAAAACTAGAAAATACTATAATAAACTGGTGCAGAAATCCTCAATGAATGCAGGAATCTGATTCATATAAGGAGGTGAGTGCAGGATCAAAGCCTGTTGGCATATGCATAGAAAGGTAATCAACTAAGTTTAAACCTGCAAACACACAAACTATTATTAATTATGCTTTTAATGTTTAAATCTTGTTAAAACAAGGGAATCCTAAAAAAGGTAAATACTTACTTTATTGTCTCCAGGAATGAAAAAAACCACGACAATAACCATTCAAACTAAACGAAAGCATGAGGGATTTCTGAGTAAAAGCTTATATAAAGCAAGACAAAATAGAGGACTGACATCACCCCATGTTGATCATCTTGCATGTCCTCATGCAATAAAATAAATTGTTTTACTGTCGCTCCCTTGCAATAAAACAAGATTAAAACATTTATGGATGACCTTTACACTTGTAATAGTGTTCCTACAACTTTGTGTAATCAACATTTCCTTTGCTAGATAGAGCTTATTCTAAAAAACTGAGTGTTTGTTGGACTCATTTATTAAGACTGATTTTAAGAAAGTCTAACACAAGGGCTGCCATAGGAATACTAAATTGCAAGGATGGTGTTATTTACTGAATAAAATAGCCAAATATTAAAATTTCCACAAGTATCTCAAGGGAATTACTTTAATATCCTCATTGTAAATATAAGTGACATGATTTCAAAGCCATGGTGTTAATAATAGACAGAATAATACCTTCCCACAGTGACCATCTTACCATTATCTAGCATATATTTGAAGCTCCTCTTGTCTAGGAAAAGTAAATCACCTGCATTAAGGGTCCCACTTCCATAAAAATAAGAAATAAAAAATAAAATCCAAAAGATAACTCCAAAGAATAATGTTGGAAGGATCTTAAAGGCATTCTCAAATAATGAGTTCAAGGAAACACAAAAACAACCAAGTAAATCATAGTGTAAATTAACTTTAATACCATAGGCATGGCCCTGCTACTAGTAGACGTCTATAACCTCAACAAGGATGCCATTTAACCCCACAAAATGAATATGTCCCATCTATTAGATATATATTCAGAGTCAATTGAAATAATTTACATTTTTTTGAAATTAATTGAAGGCCACCATCCTGGATTAGTAACCAACTAACGGTAGTTCCATTCACAAGAACTAATAGTAATGAACAAGTTAGCTCATGATGAGACCTCTTGTCTTCCATATTTTCAACTGAAATCCATTTCCCTCGGTTAGTGACTAGTAATGGTAATGCCATTTTTGTTAGGACCCATCATCATGGTAGGTTGGCCAGTAATGAGACGTCCTATCCCTCAATAATTTGTTTTATGAAAAACTATGATTATGATTAACCTGAGATAGGTTACTTATAGCTATGGAGGAAAATATTCTCCTTAAGAGCATGGGATGGCATGAAAATTTTTTAATTACAAATCTTCATTGGTTGGTCCTGCTACCCTAAAGACTCATTTTGAAGAAAACATCTCAGATAATGACTGAAAGATTCCTCAAGTTAATCATGCTAGGGTTCTTATGAGAGCTCATTAGGGTTTTATAGGAGTGGTCCACCATAGGAGGATTTTCTTCAATACCTTTGAAGAGAAACTTGAAAATATTTCTTTGATGATAGTTTGTTAGAATGAATAGGTCAGAAGTAGGTTTTTACTCTTATGAATGGAAAGTATTAAACATAACTATAACAATACCCATAATTGACCCATAATATCTGTCAATAATCAAAGTCACTTTATAAAATATGAGGTATTAAGAGTGAATTGTTTCTGACAAGTCTTACCACAAGAGTGCTTAATGACAAAAATTTCAATAGTTGTGCCTTAGGAATTGCGGTTTCAAAAATGTTGTTGTAACAATTTTATTTAAAATGACATTTTTATTCATTACTCTTATACTACCCTACCCTAATTTAGAAAGAAGAATATCTCCTTCAAGTGTAGGAGTACTTCCAATGTAGCCATGACCATAACAGAATGCTAAATATACTCACAATTAGTTTTAAAGAATAAACTTCAACACATACAAGAGTATGAGAAACCAATTGCTTTGATTGGTATGGTACCAAGAGTTGTCGAATGATGATGGAATAAGATTTCGATGACTACTTGAACCCAAGATTCAATAGGATCCACATAATTATAATTCTCTAACTCATACTAATCTTCCACAGCTTAATGAAGACTCCCTTGGAGGAATATTGAATCAGGTGAAAGATGAAAGAAAAATCCGTCAAATTTGGGATCAAATATTTTCTTTTCAGATTGATAAGAATGTTTGAGGGATATTCTAGGGTTTCTAGTTTCAACAACAATTTTAGAACATGTTCCAATTGAATATTTCTCCTTCAATGGTATTTGAATCAAGGTTTCTTCTTGAGGTTAATCTTTTCTAGTGATAGGAGATATTTCCAAACTTAACTCTTCCCCCAACCTTGAAGATACATCATTACACTCAGCAGGGGAATCAACGTGAATAATAGGTGGTTTAAATTGTTGTGCAACCTACTAGTTTGTATTAGGTTTTGCGATATGATTTGAGTTAGGGTTTGAAATAAGGATTTCACTAAGGTTAGGTATAGGGTTTGAATTAAAGTTTTGAATAGGGTTAGGTCTAGGGTTTAAATTAGAGTTTTGAATAAGGTTTGGTCTAGGGTTTAAATTGGGGATAGGTCTAGGGTTTGAATTAGGGTATGGACTAGGGTTATGTATAGGATTTGAATAAGGGCTAGGTTTAGGGTTTATATAAGGGGTAAGGTATGGATTAGGGTGTGGACTAAATTTAGTTCTAAGGATTGCATTAGGGTTAGGGTTAAAGTAAGGTTGCACAAGTAACTAGGACCATGAAGTATGATAACTTGATGATGCATTAAGTGGAACACGTGGTTGATGTTGTTGATTTGGCATGAAACACTACCCTAGGGAAGAGTATCCAAACCATTCTTGAGGCCATGGGGATATCTGACTCGAAGAAGAGGTCTATCGAGAGGGCCAATGTGGCCATCAAGTAGGGTAATCAATTGGAGGAGGACTAAACATTTTCCATGAAACTGCATGATTATAAACATGATGAGGAACCTGATCAGGAGAATAAGCATTGATCCAAGTATTGAATGATGATAATTTTTGATTCATACGTGGAAGTTGATTTGATTCCTTACTTGATTTCCTGAGTACCTTTAGTAATCCTGGTAGTGATGGGAAATGTTCTGTTGCATGAGCCTATTGAAAATTTTTGCAAACATTCAGGCTGGTAAGTAGGAATTTTCCAAAGGAGTGCTTCTTTCTACAGTTGACGCAAAAAAAATAGTAGTTGTTCTTCATCCTTCTTATGTTTTTCTTGCAAATCATCCAACTTTGAAATCAAAGCGTTGACAATATTATTTTTATCTTCAAGAAAAATATTAAAGTATGCACTTGTGCGTTCTTCATTGGATGATTGTAGCAACATCAAAACTCCTCATTAGAACATTCCTTAAAATACCATTTTCCTTTTCTCAACAAGCCAATTGGTATATTTCGTCAGCATAGTGGTAAAGTAAATATAGAGGAGGGTTCTTACAACACCTGAGAAATGAAAAACCTTCAAATAACCAAGATATGTAGGAAAGAAATAAACTTAAAGAACATAAATGTGTAAGAGAAACTAGGTGAAAAGAAAACCAAACTGCAACAGGTTACCAAGGTCAGTCCCCTAAGCATATCCCCGACAACAACACCAAAATCTTGGGTGTAGTATAGGGCATATTAATGGACCAAAATTTAATTGTCAATATGGGATTTCTTGAACTTCAAGGCACAACACTCGAAATGCCAAAGAAAGCTCCTAAAAACCTGCAAATCAAATCCTAGTCTAACTTGCACATGAATCTCAAGAAAATAAATTGAATCTTGCATTTCAAAGGAAAATTTGAGAAATCATGAACACCAATCTTGACAGATAGAAAGAAACTTCAATCAAATCATTTGGAAAATGAAAGGAGAACCTAAATTGTTAACAATTTGCAAAAGAAATCTTGACCATTGGCAAAAAGTAAATTCTAATTATTGTTTAACTAGAGATCAAGCGTTGCCTACCAATTAAAATTGAGGATCATAAGAAAATGGAACACTGTAAATGATGAAATAAATGCAAACTCAAGATCAATTCAAACCATTCTTTGTGCAAAGAAAATTAAAACAAGTCTGCCCTAATTTTGCCTCATCTGTCTTTGTGTAACAAAATTCTTTTAGGAAATTAAAACCTAAAAGCATAATCCAATCTTGGCAAACATATTTACTATTTAAATAAATTTATGAAATAAATTTCTCTAATATAAATCCTCTCACTTTCTTTGTCCCTCTGCAACAAAATAATATTTCTTTGGAAATTGACCAAAAGTCTAATGGAAACTACAATGTGGGGAGAAACATTATCGATCTCAGACATGAAGTAGTTTCCCTTTATCAACACAATCTCTCCAAGAATCATTATTTGAATGGAAATATATTATATATATATATATATTATATATATAATTATATATATTATATATATATATATATTAATATATATATATATATATATATATATATATATATATATATATATATATATATATATTATATATAGATATATATATATATATATACATATATATTAATATATATATATATATATGCAGCCTTACTCCTGATGAACACACAACCTCTATAAAATATATATTTAAAATTCGATTGATACAAGAAATATCTCAATAGGCTATGATCTCGCCATACCCATACACCTCTACTTTAAATCGTAATCATTCGAAATATTAAGGTGAAATCGATATCGTATTCTGGGGCACGAATCCACAATATTTCATTGGATCTAAACCAATTTAAAAGACCAGAATTGCACAATCATATCCTATAGAGGAAGAGTCTCAAATCATAAGTCGACACCATGAATACAAAACACTAGGAGAGACATACTTCGTGTACACATGAAATCGATAGAGGTGACATGCAATCCGATCTAGTATTCAATGTAAAGAAATATTTTTAACTTATAGACAATTTTCCAATATCGTATTAACTGCTGCAAGTAAAATGACATCGACTTTTAAAAAGGAAAGATACTATCAGAAAATAAATATTACGATCTAATCTCACACAGTAAATAACAAATTAAATTCTCTTCACTTAGCACATCACAATCCAACCTAATCCTAAAAATTTCAGAGTGGTTTCAAGTTGGTCTGGCGGCCACCTAGCCAACTTGCACACTTTGTCAATGATATGGTTCACAAAAAGATTCTAAACATGAATTTTTTAACCAAATTGAAAGGAACATGTCATCAAGTGGTTCAATTAATCTTGAAAGTGCAGTGTTTACATGGCACAGGAAAATATCAGACTCCAGCAAATAGAGAGAGTGATCCATGGGTTGAGTATACTCATGTAATACTTCATTGGGAGTGTCTCCTTCCCTAAGGTCAAGGCCATCTTTCATTTTGTATAGATCCTTACATTTAAAATCAAGCTATTAACAAGCCAATCGAATATATAAGGAACATATTTTAAATCGTAATAGTTTTCCATGGATAAAATTCAAATCTAATTCTGGTGAAACTAAATGAGGGACTCTTTTGGTAAATGGCTCCTTTTTCCTTGATCTGCAACTCATGGTGAAAACTAAGTGCGATGTTGACCAAAAAGTGTTTCCCAAAATATCCTCAAACTAATATTCAAACTGTCAGGTAAGCAATGTCCTCCAAATTTGACTTATTGAAGTAGTCTACACATTCTTTGACTCTGGTACGGGAACTTGATGTGTGGTGTAGGAACCAGACAACCTTATAATAAACTGGTGTAGGAATCCTCATGACTGCAGGAATTTGAATCATGGTGCAAGAACTAGGAAGTCTTATAATAAATTGTTGTAGGAATCCTCATGAGTGCAGGAATCCCAATTGGTACAATAATCTGATGCATAGTATAAGGAGGTGAGTGCAGGATCAAAGCCTGTTGGCATATGTGTAAAAAGGTAATCAAATAAGTTTAAACCTGCAAACGCACAAATTATTATTAATGATTCTTTTAATGTTTAAATCTCGTTAATACAATGGGATCATGCCAAATAGTGAATACTTACTTTATTGTCTCCAAGAATGCAGAAAAGCATGACAATAACCATTCAAACTAAAAATAAGCATGAGGGATTACCGAGTAAAAGGTGATATAAATCAAGACAACATAGGTTTGACACTAGTCACACATAGATGGCCATTACACCAACTAGTAAGAAGAAAGTGGTTAACTTATGTAGATTCATATATAAACATTGAATAGGATAGTGGAGCACAAGGAGAAGACCCCGTCAACTCCAAATTTTCATCCAATGTTAGTCACATAATTTGTATTAGATCATTATGTTTTTTTTCATCCAAATTGATGCTTTCAGAGTGGAAAAACTGTATGAATAAACTCATAGGACTATTTTTACTAGCGAGATCCTGTTTCAGAATGTGGGGTTTGAAATCTTCGAAGAGAAGTTCAAGGAATTAAATAAAAAAAAATTAGGGTATAAAAATTATGCTTTAGTGAAACAACTATTTTTCCTATTTTAAACACAAATACCTTTCCAATGGTATAATAATTTTCTCAATCCAAGTCCATATGCAAAATTTATGCCACTCGGAAGTTGAACTTCATGTTTTGACCACCATAACTCAAGAGGATGCCATGTCAACCCCCATTACTTATGAAAAATGGGATATCCGCGTGATCATGAAAAACAATACTCTAGAACAATCACTATTGTAACTCAATTAACCACTAGTAGGCTATCAAACTATGTTATAATTGGGCCACTAGGAGGAAAAGGGGTTCCATTATTTTCAAGTGCATTTTGTTCCATATGCAAGCATAGTAGCCAAGAGGGATAGGGAGAGAGCACACGATGAGGGTTTGTGTACTATAGTATCCCATGGACCATGAGATTTTTTTCTTTCCATTTTCTATTCAAAGAAAGAAAGAACTGACCTCACCTTCTAGCTAAGTTTTCTCCTCAAAGGGTTTGCCAAGAGATATCCTGTGTCAATTTTGGTTTGCGATTTTTTATTTTTTTGTTATATATTTTTTGCATAATTATAATTTGCATGCATATGAAATAAAAAATAATTTGTAGATCGAGAAACATAAGGAGAAATAAACCCTCATAGTGTATATTTCATATATATTTTAGTAGATACGTTGTAACGAATTTTCTAGTGGAATATCCATGTTAGTTTATGGATCATCACCTCTACAAGGCACATTGAGCCAAAAACCAGGAAAGATCCACTTACCATTGCCTTAGATAAAACAACATTCTCTAGAGCCACAAAGAGAAATGTGAAATATTGTCTCGAATAACTGAAGTTGAAAGTTGACCATATAATAGAACTTGACCAGTAGGTCAAGTTATTGAAGGATGACAATAGAAATCTAAATTAGAAGGGAACTAAAGTGGAGGATTATAGGTATTGTTCTTCTGAAGTGAATGAGTCTCACAAGTTCATGGTCAAACAGGTTTATCCATTCCTCTAACAAATATAGAAGATCTCCACCAATCTACTACCACTCTACGAATAGACTGAGGACAGAGGATTTCAACTCCAGGGGGTAAAAAATATTGTGATTCAACTGGAGCAATGGCCTAAGGAATATCCCTAGGCCCCACATGAAGTTCCTAGAATCAATGAAGAATAATTGACATATGATTTACTTGGTAGGTTTAATATGATTTTGTCATATTATGAGAT
Organism: Pinus taeda; assembly: GCA_000404065.3. Lineage (NCBI taxonomy): Eukaryota > Viridiplantae > Streptophyta > Pinopsida > Pinales > Pinaceae > Pinus > Pinus taeda. The sequence goes on along the minus strand of APFE031571908.1, from coordinate 176,826 downwards.
ATGGGAAGCCTATCTTTGTGAACTCCTGGGGGTCCCAGTTGAGGACCCAATCATATTGTAGCTGCTATCAACCTCCTTTTCTAGAATATTTACAAGTTATTTTCCTTAACCTATCTATGAAATCAATAAGAATATGAAAGGTTGTAAATTCCAAGAGGAATCCAAAAACTTACCAATAGGAAGCTATTGATGTAGCTCATAAATGTTGTAAAACTCCTATTCTTAATGACTTTTAAATATTTTGGAAATATTTGCATATAATATTTAGGGAGCTAGTTCATTTTGTATCTATTGATAAATAATATTGAGGATCATGAGAAGACCACTACAGGAATTATGACTTGGAATACATAGTGATTTTTCTTCATACTAATCTTGAGTAGTTTCATTCATGTGTGTATTCTATGATATTTTTATTATTAGCTAATGGATTAGTCTGTGAATTAGATAGTTTTCTCTTGCATAGTTTCTTTTCTTAATCATAGCTTTATTTAATCAGTATTGAATAAAAAAACATTTATTACTATTTATTTGATATAATAATTTAAACATTTAAGTGTTGAGAAATTAGCTAAATTACTTTATTGATTCAGCAGCTATTGCGTTTATTAGCTTATCTCTTCCTATCCTCATTTTCTTTCAATATTTAGTTAGTTTAAAGTAGTTTCATTTTAAAACTAGATAGTTCTTAGCTTAGTTCTTACACTTTTGTTGTGAAAATCATTTAATATCTCACAAAATCCATAACCAAGAATGACTACTAGGCAATAATTCATATGGGTTTCTTATCCTAAATGGTGTGAAGTCTAATTGGGATGTCATACTAGAGAGAACCCTTGTAACTATTGTTGGGTTATTTATCCTTGTCAACGAGTAATTTGGCACTAGAAGGAGGGCTCAAATTGCATGGAAAGTAAGAATACTCATTCATAGCAAGCACACAATCCTAGTGAAGAAAACCTTGCACAATAGGTGCATACATCTCTAACCCAAAATGAGCTTCCTAAAAAGGAGACCATTTACGAAGAAGTTCTTTCTAAACCTAATAACATTGAGTCTTCTAACAAACAATTGTATTATGTATATTCCATTAAAGTGCACTCCTTCAAGTGTATTATGTGTTTTTACACTAAGAAGTTTGGGAAGGATCCTTATAGTCCCTTTCCTCCTTAGGAACAGAACCACCCAAAGACAATTCACCAAAGATGGGGTCTTGGTTGACTTTTTCAAATACCTCATTAAATTTTGTTTTCAAGAAATCTATAAACCTTTTAATTATATAACTATATCTCCATTTGGTTCTCTTCACTCTACCAACTTGTAATATGACGCTGAAGGTGAAACTGGTAATATTGATTTTAAATATTTTTTTCTAATTTTTAAGATGATATAGAAAATATAATTTCTAATAATCCCCAAACTAAATGGATTTCCCAAGGATCCCTCAACCTTAGAGGTAAATAATTACATGATCTCCCAAAATGACCAGAGAGGCTCTTTCCAAACTTCAATCATGATAAAGTTGTCACATCTAAAGACCATATAAATAATTTCTATCTAGCTTTGCTTCTTATGAATGTGCAACATTAGGATATCATCTGTAGGATTTTTCCTTACACATTTGAGAACAGAGTATCCACCTGGTATCATAATATTCATGTAGCTTCAATAGTTGGTTGGAATGTAATTAATAGGGATTTCCTTAGTAAATTAGATGAGGAAAAATATTCTACTATGCTTCACAAAGAACTCATTGGAATCAAGAGCAGAAAGAAGGAAAAAGTCAAGGATTTCAATCAATGTTTCACTACTCTATTGAATAAAATGCTCGAAGACTCTCAACCTATTAATTCTTAATCCATAGAATATTGCAGCTCGACCTTAAACCCTTCAATATCCATGTTAGTTAAAATGGAAGACAAAAACACTTTAGCTAGAGACTTTGAAGAATTCATAAAGGTGGGGAAGGAAATGTTGTCTTCTACAAGAAACACACCTAAGGAACAACCAAAGGCTAGTGGGAAGAAGTCTCTAGTGTTAACAAAACCAGTAGAGAAACAAGCTACCAACCTTGAAAGAATATTGAAGCTAGTTAAGAAGTTATCAAATAAGGTGATTGAATTGAAAAATAACTTAGGGGAAAGTTAACTAGCGCATAAACATTTTCAACCATTTTAGAAGAACAACAACAATCAACCCAAACCCATTAATAGTTCAAGTTTGAACCTGAACTTTGATGATTTGGGCCTGGATAGCTTTTTCTCTTATCACCAGGCCAATCATTTAGAGAAAAAAAAAATCCATGGTGGCTAAAATATATGATGTTGGTTAATAATCATCTCCTAAAACAAAAATTTCTATCTAATGAATGAGTTTAAGAAGCTAATGATGAACCTAGTAAATCCAAGGAAGAAGCCATTGAAAGGTCAAATATGTTCTTATAGGATTTGGTAGTTGACATTGATAGATAGACCAACAAAGAATTTTTTTAGGAGAATCCAAGATATCTAGGAAGCCTTAATAACTTAGAACGATTGCAGTAAGGGCTCTGCACCTAACACCCCTCCATTTTCAGAAGGCAAATCTATACTAATATAGGGTCTATGACCTATAACACTCCCTCCCACCCCCTTAGACTTTCCAAGTTGAATTAAAGGTTTTTATTTCATTTAACTTAACCTCCATAGTCATGTCATAGAAATGGGGTCGCAAAATTTATTTTTTCTCAACTTAATTAAAACTTAGAAAAAATACCACTACTGTGTTTAGCTTGCCAAGAGATTTTTGGCAATATAAAAAATTTATGGAAATATGAATTTTGGATCAAAATTTATGGTTGTTTAAAATTTTGGTAATAAACCCTCACCACATTAGCAAGGCACTTCTGCGTGGCACCCATGTGGTAACCCCACCTCACTTGGATGGTCAACATCATATTTTTATGCCAATGTGTCATTAACCATGCTTACATGGCACTTTCCACATCACAACTTCACAAGTGTCCCACTAAACCGACCCAATAACATGTTTAGTAGATGATTTAAATTCTAATTAAAACTCAAGTTTTTGGGCCTATTGCGTGAAACACTTGCTAAACTTTGTCAAACCCCTGAACAAGAACTATCCCCTACTAAACTTCAATGCCATCACATCCAAACTTCCTGACCCCTAAACTAGTTTGGAACCTGAACTAGGCTACGCACCAAAATGACTCCTAATCTGGCCTTTTCAAGTTTGGCTTTAATTTTAGGATAAAGCCTCCCATTCACCCAAAAGGCCCAAACTCATAAACCTTCCCAATTCAACCTAAAAGTAACTTTCACAGGCCTACAATGCCTTTTAACTTGGAATATTTCTTGATTCCTTTTCTATTCTCTCAGGGATGAAACTAGGTTTCCTTTGAGAACCTAATATCACCCCAACCACCCATGTACAGGTAAATCCATTCATCGAGGTAGTGAAAATCATATTCATTGTAATATAACACAATCAACTCATTTTCGATGAAATCATCCTTCCCTTTTCTCTGAGAATTTTCCTAGTGAATCCATGGCAACCAAGCTGCTATAGACTTAGCCATAGTCATGATAGACCTTGTAGATCTTAGCAATATTAAAATTTAATTCTTCCACTACTCCATAAGGAATACAACAACTTGAAAGTACTACAATCTCCATAACCACTTAACAATAATGATCAGCACATCACATAGAAAACTCCATAAATACATAAATTTCCTTTGCTAAAATAAACAGGAAAGCCGTGAGATACATACACCACAACGACATACTTAAAACTTATGAGTGATGATCGTGATCATGAAACCACCACGAAGATAATAGAAGTACAGGGATTTCCAAATCCCTCTATTGAAAGAGTAAATATGTAAATACCTCATCATCAACACACATGAATACGCACAGTCCTTAATAACAATACTAGTTATAAAATCAATAGTGGTTAAGATTTAAATTGTATTGACACTTGTAGTAACACAAGTAAAAAAATTATCTTATGAAGTAATTTATTGGTGACTGAGAGTGGGACTTCAACTCTCCACCCAACCATAGGGAAATTGCACTCCAAATTTATTATATCTAACCATCCCCGAGCCTAATTCAGAGTCTAAGGAGGTGAATTTCTCAGGATTTCTAAACCAATCACACATGGAAAGGGTCCATTTCTTAGGTGATCCCGTTACACTCCCTGTTGTAACTCCACAAGGACCTCAAAAAATCGTAAAACAACCACTAGGTCTAAAGCAAGGCATACAGTGTCTCAATTCAGTTTTGGAAACAAATTACATATGCATAATGGGAGGTGTATCATTTGGATTAGCTATTATAGGAGTAAAAAGAAAAATCATCCTAGTAGATTATCAGTGTGTGATAACCCTAATTATATCATTCCCAAGGCTACACTTGGTGTTTATCAACCCAAACCAAATCCTAAGTGCCTCTACCTAGCTAGTGGTTTCTCAAACCAACAAGTTCCCAGTGGATTATTAACCCCAACGCAAGTCATTTCTCAAGTGCTTTATCATTTAGTAAACCCTCATGGGTTTATCAACTCAGCAAGCACCTGAGTTTCGCCACTCCACTAAACTCTCTCTAGCACACAAAAAATAGGCACGTACACTAGCCTTAGTAAAACAAAACACATGCACATAAAATGGCTTCATAACAACAACATGTGGGCACAACATAGGCCTTAATAAACTTAGGGAACTTGTAACATATGTCCGTAAAAATTTTGAGTCTTCCAAGTAGCCACATGAGCTGTCAAACTCACTTTGTGTTCTCCCTCCTATTCTCATGCACTCTCTCTCAAGACAAGCATATGCCTGAATTCACTAATACTTGAATGCTCAAATCCTTCTCATAATCAACTCCTCCTCTCTCTCATCTACCAGTTGGAATTTTTCTTCCCTAACTTCTATTGTGTGTTGATCATATCAACAAGATCTATGAGGAAAGTTTGTGGACTTTTCCTCCACTTAGGAAGTCCTTTTCCTCCATTAATTACTACACAACAGTTCCATTAAACCAATAGGGATTTAGGTGATGAAATAAATTCAAGGCTTGGGCTTATGAGAAACTCCTCCTATTTATCCCTTTTAATTTGTATCTCCTCTCTCATCTAGTCAATGTGTTACATCTTTGCATAATTTATATGATTTACAATTCATAATATTTACAAGAGGGATTAGCTACAAGGGCTGTCACAAACACCACCCCCTTGGAGGAAAACCATCCTCAGTGTTTTATACCCAAACATAAAATTTACAAGAGATTTATGTACAACTCTATTTTCATTCATTACATTTACATTCGCATTTTCTTAACCAACAAACAAAATGGTTATGATACCCTCATATTCTCAACCATTTCCCAAGTGGATTCATTTGGTCCAAATTGCCTCCACTACACCTTGCCCCGATCAATTTCTTTATTTTGGAGTGTCGTATACCTTTGGTCTAGAATTCACAGTGGCTCTGGCTAGAATTATCCTTTGGATTCCACCTATATCACATACTAGTCAACAACATGATTAGATTCATGCACGTACTTTTTAAGCAATGAAATATGAAAGACATCATGTGCCTTAGTTATGGGTGGTAATGTTAATTGATAGGCCACTAGCCCCACTCTTTCTAGGATTTGAAATGGCCCATAAAATGGTGGTGCAAACCTTTCACAAGACCCAATTCTTAATGAGATTTTATTTGTTCCAATACATAGGTACACATGATCTCACACTTTAAATTCTTTGTGCACTCTATGTTGGTCTACATATATATTCTACCTATCTTGAGCTATCTTTAAATTATGGCTAATGGTTGTCATTTCCCATTCCATCTCTTCTATCATATCAGGCTCGATATGGACCCAATTCCCTGGATAACTCTAGCTTATAGGAGTGTTGCATTTTCTTCCATAGAGAGTCTCAAATGGACTCATCCTTAATTATTCTTGATAACTATTGTTATAAGAAAAATCCACTAGTGGAAGAAGCTCTTCCCACTTCCTTATGTCATGAATGACATACATCCTACACATATCCTCTAGCACTGTATTTATCCTATCGCTCTATCAATATGTTTGTGGATGGTAATTTGGGCTAAAATCCAACTTTGTCCCAAAACTAGCAAACAATTATTTCCATAATTTAGAAGTAATTTCTTCATCTTTGTCTAAGATAATTTTCTTAGGTACTCCATGTAACCTCATTATCTCTTTTATGAAAACTTGAGAAATCTCACTTGTTGTATAAATGGACTTGATATCCACAAAAGGAGCTATCTTACTCAAATTTTCTACCACAATTGTTAATTGCATCATGTTTCCTATTTGTCTTTGATAACTTGTGATTAAATCCATGTAAATGACCTCTCATTTCCATTTTAGAATGAGGATTGGTTGTAGTAATCCTACTGGGTGTTTGCATTCCACCTTTACTTGTTGGCATTCCAAGCATTTAGAAAAACACCCAACCATATCCTTTCACATACCTTGCCAATAGTGTGACTTGTTTGCTAATGTTATCATTTTTTAATAACCATGATGACCAAAATATGTTCTTTTATCATGCTCATCCATAATGAACTTCTTTAGATCACCTATACAAGGTATATATTATCTTCCCTTGAACTTGAGTATCCCATCATCTGTGAAAGACAATTTTTTCTGAATGCCCCTTCACGCTCTTACGCAATAATTCTTTTACCTTCGTGTACCATTTATCTCACTTCATTGCTTCTTTAATTTTTTGTTCAATGTTGATTTCGCAAGCAGTTACAACTGCTACATGAGATACATGCAACTTATTATTGAGTGCATCAACTACCTTATTCTTCTTTCCTTTCATGTGATTTCGAAATTGAACTCTCTAATTAATGTCAACCATCTTTCTTTCCTGGTATTCAATTTAGATTGGTTGAAAATGTACTTCAACCCTCCATGATTTATCATTAATGTAAATTTCCTCCCAAACAGATAATGTCTCCACATTTGAGTGTAGGAATCATTGCATCCAAGTCAATATCATGGTTAACATATTTCTTCTCATGCTCAATCAACTTCTTGGAATCATAGAAAACTATTTGTCCCTCTTGCATGAGAATGCCACCCAACCCTTCTTGGAAAGCATTTGTGCATACCATGAAGCCTTTGTCTATGTTTAATATCCTTAGCATTGGTGCATGTGTAAGTAATTATTTCAGTTGCTCAAAGCTTGCAACACATTTAGTTGTCCATTAAAATATATTTCTCTTTCTCTGTAGTGTTGTGATTGGGTAACCAATCTTAGAGAAATCCCTAATGAATCTTTTGTAGTAACATGCTAGACCCACAAATGATTAGAATTCAACTATGTTTTGTGAAGTTGGCCATTCCATGATTGACTTAATCCTTTTTAGGTCAACTGCCACATCCTCCTTTGTGACTATGCATCCCAAGTACTAAATAAGGGATTGAAAGATCTTGCATTTTTTTATTTTTGCATACATTTTATGCTCTTTTAACATTTTTAGCATTACTACTAGATGCTCTTCTTGCTTCTCTTTGTTTTTTGAATAAACCAATATATCATCAATGAAAACTAATAAAAGTTTCTCTAGATAAGGACTATACACATTGTTCATTAAACACATGAAAGTAGCAAGAGTATTTTTAAGCTCAAAAGGCACAAACAGAAACTCATAATCTCAGTACCTAGTTCTAAATGTTTTATGAATGTATTCATACTTTATATGTACCTAATGTTACCCAAATATCATATCAATATTAGAAAAGACTGCTTCTTGCCTTAGTTGACCAAGCATATCATTGATCTACAACAAGGGATATATATACTTTATGTTGGATTTATTAAGTTGCATGTAATGTATGTACAATATTAATGTGCCATATTTCTTTCTCACAAAAAAAATTAGTGCTCCCCAAGGCGATACACTTGACCTGATATAACCTTTGTCTAACATTTATTTTTAGTTGTAGCTTCAACTCTATTAGTTATAGTTTACTCATTTAGGAAGTAGTTTTGGATGTTGTTGTTGCCCCTAGAAACAATTCTATGGAGAAATCAACTTCCATGTGTTGTGGCAGTCTAGGTATTTCCATAGGAAACACATCTTGAAATTGTTTAAAAATTGGGTGCTCCATTGAGCTATTCTTGTTCCCTTAAAGGTTGTTAGTTATTTGGGAAGCAAATAATTTACATCCTTTCTATCTCCATCATTTTAGTTGCATTTTTGCTACCAATCTAATTGGTATTGGTTTCAATTTTCCTTGCAATACCATTTTTTCACCACCATTATTGATGCATATAATAGACTTTCCAAAGAAGTCAACCTACATCTTATGGCCAGCCAACCAGTCCATTTCAATGAGGATGCCATGTGCAATTTCATGCGCACCTAAAGGCAACAAATTTAAATCCATTTTCATGGGAATACCACTCAACATGTTTGGGAAAAATCTCACCATGTGCTCCACTTGTCTCCTTGTCCTAGTGGCCAACTAGACCAACCATGACTCCTTGTGTGCTTCCTTTTATAATGCACATTTCTAAGCTATTGTTGGACTACCATAACTAAAGTTTGAGATGGGGTCAATTAAAATTGAAATGAGCCATTCGTTGACCATACCTTCCATTTTGACCATTGTGGCTTTTGATTAACCTGTTTGTTGTCTAATGCAACATATATGTGTGGAACACTCTGAGCTACATCATTGACTGTCTTAGCTTCCTGCACATTGTATAGTGTTAGATAATTTTCCTATAACTAAGGACAATCTCTTCGTAAGTGATTTTCTCTAAATTTCTAACATTCTATGTGTTTTCTATTAAACCCATCATCTTCTTCTCTAGCAAGTTTACAGTGCTTTTCATGACTAGCAGTAATGAAAAAACTCACACTTCCACCTTGCCAGTGTCTTGCAACCTTTTTTTTCTCTCCTTTGTAGCTAGACTTTCCCTTTTATTTCCAATCAGAATTGTACTCAAATCTCTCCTTGGATTTCTCTAGGCAACATCTTATCTTCCTGAGAGCATCCTCCAGTGTTTCTATCTCAACAAAATCTATTTTTTCTATGAATGTTTGTGGCAACCCATTAAGGTACCTTTGAATCTCTAGTTTCTCATCCTTGAGGTGGGGCACATACCTTAGCAATTCAAAAAAATGGGTTATATTCATCAACTAACAACTACCTAAACTTGAGTTCATAAAATTCATTGGCTTTTCTATCATTGTACCCCTTAGATAGGCACTTCTCCTGAAAATATCATTCAAATATCCTCCAAGATAGTTCTTCCTCTTGAATGTTTTTTACATTTTTCAAGTCTTCCCACTAGATATCAACCTTGTCTCTTAGGTTGAAGGTGCCTCTTGCCTTCATATTTTTAAAGTGATTATTGATCCTAAAAAACATTTTCATTCCAAGGATCCATGCCTCTACTACCTCAACCTTCTTCACTTCTCCAACAAATGTAGGAGGCTTTTTCTTATGGAATTCTTTAGGCTTGAAATCCCTTATCCTCCTTTTATGTTGCTAATGCATTCTAGTTGCAACACTCAGTAGCTTCTTATGTCTTTCTATCCTTCTCTCTAAGGTTACTCAAAGGAGTTTCGCCCCTCACTATGACTTTATTTCCTTGTTTGTGTCTTTTCTTGTATTTTTTTTACTTCTCCACCATCAATATTTACTTATTATTTCCACAATCCTAATGAGCATTTCCTATACTTGTAGTTGGTGCCTAGTTTGTGTTGTTTTTGTCTCTGCAAATATGATAGGCTTTGTAGCATGAATACATTCATATCATCTTTCTTCTTCTGAGACTTCCATTGTTAGCCTTACAACTTTTTAGTTCATCCCTTAATCTTATCAATCTATCCATCTAGTTAGGAGAGAATGTCTCTCCTCTCTTCTCAACTAACTCATCCTCGTGCCTATGTTGTGATCTTTCAGTGTTATTTTGCACCATTCTATTTCTCATCCCTTGTTCCCTGGTGTCTTCTTATGTGCTTTCACACACACACACCACTATTATCCAATCAAAATATAAAAAATCACATTTACCATCACCTAGATCCAACTTCAGTATTGTTGTATATCCATCTAAAACACCACAACTCAAGTCAACTCATCAATTAGAAAAATATTATTGATATACCACATGTATCCCACAATCACATACTATAAACAACACACAATATTAATCAAACTAACTTTTACACGTAGTAATAGAGTTCTGGAACTATCTTTCTATGCCCCTTCTAACCCAATGTTGAGTCATGCTCTCATAATGACTTTATAACAGATTCTAAAAATTTATTGAACTACATTATAGATCCCAACTTTGTCTTCAAAGGTCTAGTGTTGAAACTTTAGCTCTGATACCACTTTATAACACTCCCTCCCACCCCATTAAACTTCCCAAGTTAAATGGAAAGTGTTACTTTCATTTAACTCAACCTACATAGTTTTGTCAAGGAAATGGGGTCAAAAAATTCCTTTATTATTAGCTACATTAAAACTTAGAATAAATACGACTATCATGTTCCTCTCATTAAGATATTTCTAGTAATATAAATTTGATCAAAATCCAACTTCGAGATCAAAAATTATTTCCATTTAAAATTTGGCCAATAAACCCTCACAACATCAGCAAGGTGCTACAATGTGGAAACCCCACCTTACTTGGGCAGTCAATGTCATATCATTATGTTGACGTGTCATTATCCATGCTTATATGGTACATTTCATGTAACAACTCCACACAGGCCCCACTTGGCCAACCCATTAACATGTTCTATATAGAATTTACTTTATAATGAAATTCAGGTTTTTAGGCCCATGGTGTGAAACACTTGACAAACCTTGCCGCACCCCTAAACCCTTCAACAAGTCCTACCGACAAAATAAACTGGGTTTCACCCCACATCCAAGCCCCTAAGCTAAACATCAACACCACCACATTTGAACTCCCTAACCCCTGAACTAGTCTACGCACCAAAGAAAATACAGGTCTGACCTATTTGGCATCCACCAAAAATTATGATAACTCCTCCCATTGACCTAGAAGGATCGATCTCTCCAACCTTCCTAGTTCAACTCAAAAACAACTTTTATAGGCCTCACAATGCCTTTTAACTTAGAATATTTTTTTACTCATGTATTGTTATCTCAGGGATGACACCAGGTTTTCTCTAAGAACTTGATCTCTCCCCCAACAACTCATGAAAAAGGAAATATATTCATTAAGGTAATGAAAATAATATTAATCATAATAAAACACAATCAACTCATTTTCAAGGAGATCATCTTGCCTACTTCTCAAGGCATTCGCCCAACCAATCCATGGAAACCAAGTAAATATAGACTTAACCACAGTAATGCTAGACCCTGTAACTTAGCAACATGAAATTCTAAGTCTCCCACTACTCCTTGGAAAAAGGAACACAATATCCAGCAAGTCCTACAAGCTCCATAACCACTTAACATTCATGTTTATCACATCACACAACAACTCCATAAATACAGGGATTGCCTTGGATAAAAATAAATAAGCAAGCCATGAGATTCATGCACTGCAACAACATATTTAAAACATTTGAGTGATAATCTTGATCATGAAACCACCAAAAAGACACCAACAATACAAGGATTCCCAAATCCCTCATATCAAAGGAGTAAACATATAAATACCTCATCACCGACACACAAGAATACACACATTCCTTAATAACAAGACTAGTTATACAATGAACGATAGTTAAGATTTACAATGTATTGACATGTATAGTAACACAAGTAAACAACTTATATTAAAAGTTAATTGACTAGCAACTGAGAGTGGGACTTCAACTCTCCACATAACCATAGGCCATATACAATGCAAAATTTCTTACAACTAACCACCCCTAGCCATATTCAGAGTCTAAGGAGGTAAATTGCTCAGGATTTTTCAACCAATCACACCTGGTGACATGAAAAGGGTCCATTTCTTAGGTGATCTTGCTACAACTCCATGTTTGTAGCTCCACATGGACCTCGACTAATCATACAACAACCACCATATTTCAAGCAAGGCACAAAGAGTCTTAGTTTAGTTCTAGAAATGGATTACATATGCACAATGGGAGGTTTATCAGCTAGATTATCTATTGTAGGAGTAAATAGAACACTCATATAGGTATTTTATTGGTGGGTGCTAACCCAAGTGCTATCAGCCCAAAGGCTACACTTGGTGTTGGAAATAATACTGGGGGGGGGGGGGGGATGAATCAACATTAGCAACTTAACAATAATTCATTTCCATAAACAGATTTATATACGCTACTTCAGTTAATGAAAATTACATATGTACGCAACTGTGTTTAGAGAAACCGGCGTATACCTTGTAAACTTATTATTTAGTCAATTAATCTTTAATCTGTGTATCAGAACCATATAAGCAGTAACAGGTACAATAAAAATAGAGCAAACAATCACACGCAAGAACAGAAGATATAAGGAGGAAACCCAATGTGGGTGAAAACCAACTACCGCAATTCGTCTCTATCTTGTTTTAATAAGAAACTTATTTTTACAATATTTCTATACTGGTGCAGTCTTATACCAGTATGCAGGCTTATACCTGAAGAAGGCTACAACCTTCTCTAGTTCTCCAGCTTCTCCTGGAAGGGAGTTACAACATCCTTAGCTCCTATACTAGCTGATGTACTTGTACGTAGGTGCTGACCTACAGAAGGCAACAACCTTCTCTTTTCCTCTAGGGACCACGTTTCATAAATTTTCAGACTGGATCCATCAATAGCATCAATCAAACATCAAAATATATCTACATCAATCAATCTCCCTTGTACTAACCAAAAATGAATCAAACAATCACTTCTCTAAATGTTATAACCAGAATACAGTAACAGTACCAGAACCCATAACACTACAACAGTAAACAGAAGTAGCTAAATCATATTTTATGAGATGTACGCTACTTCAATATGTCGAACCCGCATGCATACATTTTTATATGAAGGCAAAGCTACATATATGCTATTTTGAATTGCCAAACCAGTGTGTATACGCACCTTTGCTATACTGAACCTACGTATAGATCTGTAAAAGATGATTTACCCCTTTTCAACTATTCAGACATCAGTTATACCTAGATCATCAGATTTACAGATCAAAAGATGCGCCAAATATAAAAGGTCAAAAACCACATAAAGATACTTCTCTCTATGCCATAAGATCTTGACCCATAAATAGAAGTTATCCTTCTTCAAGTGCTCAGGTTCCTCCTTGATTTAGATCCAGCTACGCACCATAACCCAATCACCAGTATTCTAGATCTTTTTGTTCATTAGATATTCAATACTTTTGACTTTGCCTAATGATCTCCTCCTCCTTTTATAGTCTTAGGCTTTACTCAATACCATGGTCCAAAACCACTTAGAAGCAATACCTTGGACCAAATACCTAGGGTCAATACTGTGGTCAAGATACCTTGGATTAATACCACGAGTCAAAATACTAGAGAACAAATACCACAGACCAAAATCAAGTTTTCCAACATGTATACGCTTGTCCTTGTGTGAAAGTGCATGTATACGCATACGTGCCTTTTGGTCTACATCCCGCGTGTATACACAGTTTGGTCAAGGGGAACCTCCGTATAAATCTTTTTCCTTCATTCCATGATCTTCAACTGTGATCTATCATCTGAGTGAGTTTCAATCAAGGAAAAACCTATGTTCATAATGCCAACAGTCTCCCCCTTTGCATTTGATGGCAACCCCAAGTTACTCTCCCCCTTTGTCATCAAGGGCAAAGGGTTATGCTCCCCCTGAGTGCATGCTGAATTCTCTGATATGTTGAAGTGAGCTAATCATGCTCAACCTGACTGTAAGCAAGGTCTGCAAAAATATGTTCTTCAAGAAGAACATGACTCTATACATCATCAGTGACCTTCCTCTCACCAAAGACTCATACATACATCCATCTCCCAACCAAGTGGGGATATACCAAGATTGACTAATGTCGTTACATGACCTTGATAATAAAATATATACATGACATAGAGACACAATATCTAAAAAAAGACTCTGATAATCATAAGCAACTATGATCACCAGCATCTATCAATCACCATCTAGACCAACAACCATGATCTCCTTCTACACATGTTCCACCTAAAAAAAAACAGCTGTGAAATTGTACCAAGATATTCTAAGATAATGCCAACAATGCATTATTAGAAGTATATGCTCCCCCTCAACCTGTGTCAAATGATCACTGTCAGACCCATGTCAAACTCTTTTCATCTTGAGTCTGTCCCACTGATATTCTTCAAACCAACATATACGTGATTGTATCCACAAAAACCTGCGTATGTACATGGATACGCTTCATGAAACTCATGTACAACCACTTTTCTCTGAAATAGATAAGTATCAATGGCAAGAAGATGCATCAACTACTCCCAGCTTCTTTCTGAGGTATTCAAATGTCTCTCTGGGTAGTGGTTTGGTGAATATATGAGCAACTTGTTCTTTGGAGGGAACATACTCCAATTTGATCTTTTCTTCAAGCACTTGTTCCCGAAGAAAATGATATTTGATAGGTATGTGCTTGGTCTTGGAAAGAATGATAGGATTCTTTGAAATACCAATTACACTTGTACTATCACATAGAATGGAGATGGGTGGAGTACAAGTGATTTGAATGTCTTGCAATGTTCGCATCATCCAAAGAATTTGTGTGTAGCAAGATGCAGCAGCCACATATTCCACTTTATCTATAGATAATGCAATTGAACTTTGTTTCTTACTGAACCAAGACACTAATCTAGACCCATGAAGAATGCAACACCACTAGTGCTTTTTCTGTCATCCACACATCCTGCCCAATCTGCATCTATATGCATGAAGTGTATGATCTGTATCTCTGGGATACCATAAACCAAAGTTTTGTTTTCCTTAAAGATATTTAAAAATCCTTTTGACTGCCCAAAGGTGTGCTTCCTTTGGATTTGCTTGGAATATTCCAACTATTCCCACTACATGCATGATGTCTGGCCAGGTACCTGTTAGATAGAGCATACTACCAATCATAGATCTATAGGTCAGTTGATGCACTAATGCTAATTCATCATTTGTGCTGAGGCTGTGTCCTATTACCATAGGGGTACATACTGGTTTAGCATATTCCATTCCATATTTCTTCAAGATCTGCTTGAGGTACTTGGTTTGTGATAGAAAAATTCCATCTTTATTTTGTTGAACTTGTAAGCCAATAAAATATGTGAGTTCACCAAGGAGAGAAATTTCAAATTCTTTCTATATTACCAAAGCAAAGTTTTGACTCATAGTTTCTTCATTACTACCAAAAATGATATCATCAACATACACAACAAGTATTAGCAATTTATCATTGTCAATTTTTATATATAGATTGCTATCAGTTGATCCTTTTGAAAAACCTTGTTGATGAAGGTATTTGTCAAGATGATAATACTAGACCCTTGGAGCTTGTTCTAGACCACATAGAGCCTTTCTGAGTTTCCATACAAGTTTTGGATCATTTCCAAGGATGAATCCGTCTGGTTGCTCAATATATACTTCTTCTTCTAGATTTCCATTAAGAAATGTGGATTTCACATTCATTTGATACACTTTGAACTTCTAAAAGATGGAAAGAGCAAGGAACATTATTATGGCTTCAAGTCTAGCAACAGGTGCAAAAGTTTCTTCAAAGTATATACCTTCTTGTTGAGCATATCCTTTACGAACAAGTCTATCCTTGTTTCTAACAACTTCCCCATTTTCATTCAACTTGTTTTTGAATATCCATTTGGTACCAATGATATTATTATCATGAGGTCTAGGAACTAATTCCCAAGTATTATTCTTTTCAATTTAATCAAGCTCTTCATTCATGGCCTTGACCCAACATTCATCTTTGCATGCTTCACGTACATTTTGCGGTTCGATGAAGGAAAGCAATGCTAGATAGATTGAAGCTTCTATAATAGTTCATCTTGTTTGTACACCTGCCTCTTTCTGTCCAAAAATTTGAGTCTCTCGGTGATTTTTTTGAACATATCTGGATGGAGTCTTTTCTTCTACCATTATCTACTCTTCTGGTGCTTCATTGGTTTCTTCTTCTTCAGCATTAGTCTTATTTGATGTGGAAGGATAATCCTCATCTTCTTCCCACTCTTCTTGCTTTAAATTTTCCCCTGCTTCATCAACCACAACATCAATAATTTCAACAATTTTCCCTAGTCTTTTATTATAACACTCGCATCCTTTACATCAGGAAGAGTAACCAAGGAGAATGCCTTCATCTACTCTAGGTTCAAACTTGCCAATTTTTTCATCAGTCCTTTTGATGTAACATTTACTTCCAAAAACTTTGAAGTATCTTACAGTAGGAATCTTACCATACCAAATTTCATGAGGAGTTTGAGTGATATTTACCCAAACATTCGTTCTATTAATAATAGTGATGGCAACAAATGCAGCTTCACCCCAGAAGGTTGCAGGAGTTTTAGACTCATCTAGCATAGCACGAGCCATTTGTTCAACAATTCTATTGATCCTTTCTACCACTGCATTTTGCTGAGGAGTCCTTGCGGTAGAGAATTCCCTTCTTATTCCATGTTCTTCACAAAAGTCAAAAAAATCATCCGAGGTAAATTCCCCTCCTCAATCAGACTTGAGGCATTTGATTTTGTGATCTGATTCATTTTCAACCAAAGCTTTGAAGGCTTTGAGCTTTTAAAATGCTTCGTCTTTATGCTTCAGAAGTCCTATCCAACACATTCTAGAAAAGTCATCAATGAAAAATATGAAGTATTCTTCTCCACGAGGTGACTTTTTCCTTGATGGACCACATAAATCAGTATGGACAAGTTCAAGAAACTTACTAGCTGATCCTTCCTTCTCAGGGAAATGTGTTCTAATTTTCTTACCAAATTGACATGATTTGCATATTGTATTTTATGGAATTATGATGTCAGGAAAATCGCCAACAGCCTGGTATTTGTATGCTTTCCTTATTTGAGGGAACCTTAGATGCCCCAATCTTCTGTGGCCTAGCTAGTGTTCATCATTTTTTCTTAGATAGCATTGTTGTTGTCCTCCCTTGAGTATGTATAAATTATTTGGATTTCTTATGTCTTTGATCATTGTTCTCCTGTATGAAGCTCACGAACAACACATCCATTTGATCGAAATACTACCTCATTTCCTTGATCACACATTTGACTAACGCTCAATAGATTATGCCTTAAACCATCAACATACATAACATTCCCAGCTTTGACCTTTTCTTTTAAGAGAACGGAGCCTTCGCCTTTTATGACTATAGGGGTCTCATTTCCAAATGAGACCTTCCTTTCCTTTTCTAAGGCAATATATGACTAAAGTTTTTCTTTATCACCTGTCATGTGTTTCGAGCATCCATTGTCGATGTACCATTGATTTTATTGTCCTTCTGCATATAAGGCTATACCACATCTTACGGTTTTTGTTCTTTCTTTTTCCATGTTTTGGGAACCAATAAGGCTTGCTCATTCTGAGCTGTTTGCCGAAATTTACTATTGCATTCAAAGTATTCATGACCAAAGTTGTTATAGATAGAGCATTCTATTTCATTTTCAAGAGCAAAAAATTTATTGTAGGTCCTTTTCATGATCCTAGTCATATTACTTTGATTTCGTACTTCTCTAGTCATGATGGTCTTGTAAGCAACACGTTGAGAAGCTTTGTGTCCAAAGCTATGACATGAAAAACATTGGCCATTAAAGAATTCCTGCGATTACCAAATCTACTGACCTAATGATTGTAGTTTCCATTGACATTTGTTCTTGAATCAAATTGAGAATGATTTACCTGAGGTTTGGTATAACTTCTGTTCATCTTTGAAGTAGATTGAACTTGATTTAGTTGGTGATTTGCTTTAAGCCTCTGCTAACGATTGTCAACCTGTTCACTTCTCCTTGCTGCATCAAGATAGATTTTGGAGGTTGATGGCTTCTATGCTTGAAATGGTTCTTCAATATATCCAAGACCTCACTTTATAAGAGGAGAAAGCTGCACTTTGATAATTTCATCTAAAGTTTCCGATCCTTTAACAAACCTAAGATTGAGAGCTTTTGTTTTCTCAATTTCTTTTCATAGACCCACAATTTCACATTCTAACTTTTCATTATGTTTTTCCCTTTCAGCAAGTTGGAATGTCAGAGTATCTATAATCATATTCTTTTCTTCTAGACAGATTTTAAGTTTAGAAATTTCTTCGTAGAGACCATCTTCATATAAAGCATCCAAGAAATCATCATCTTCAAAATCCATCAGAAGTTTGTAATCATTGTCATTTTCATCTTCATCACTATTTGATAAACCATCACTATCTTCATGCGTATAGTAGCTCTTCTTATTTATACTTTTTTTTCTATTCCATTTTGTTGATTCCTTACCTTTATCAAGCTTATCTTTTTTAGGACATTTGGCAGCATAATGACCTACTCTTCCACAAGAAGAACATTTGAAAGGTAGTTTACCTCTGAATCTTCCAGAGCCTTGTTGAAGGTTCTTGACAAAGTTTGATTCTTCTTCTCCTTCTCATGTACATCCTAACTCATTGAGTTCTCCTTTTCTTGAAGCTTTGAATGTGGCTTCTCTCATATCTGATGGACCCCCTTTTCTCATTTCGAAAGTAGTTAGGATTACGTGCAGTTGTGACATAGTAATACTTTGAAGATCTTGATTTGCTTCTATGGAAGAAACTTTTGATTCAAAGTAAGAAGACAAGGATCTTAGAACCTTTTCAACTAATGTAACTTCTTTTATCTCTTCACCCAAGTTTTTCATGTGATTAACAATCTCATCTATATCTAAAAAATAATTAGCTACACTTTCATCATTGTGCATTCTGAGAGTTTCATATTGAATTCTTAGAGATTGTAGTTTTTCACATTTTCCCTGATTGTCTCCTTCATAGCTTAGAATGATATTGTCCCATATTTCTTTGGCAATTTTGAGTTGCATAACCTTGACAAATTTTGATTGTCACAGACTCCCCAATAGAGTATTAACTGACTTTGCATTTGTTGCATACTGCTTTTTACCTGCCGTATCTATAGGAGTTGTTGATGGAAATGTGTATCCCCCTTCCACGATATCCCAAACTTATGTTCCAAGAGATTGAAGATAGGTTGTGGTTCTTACCTTCCAATAGATGAAGTTGCTATGTTAAGTTATGGTATGTTCTATGCTTATAACGGTTTACTTCTTTTTCTTATTATATTCCATAGATTAGCAATCATATGTACATAAAGTAAAGTGCAAATAGAACATTAAACGATCGACAGAAAACAAGCCAAGAAAAGAGACAAAAGATGTGGCAGCTAGCCAGGGACAAACCCCACAATGTGTGGGGAAACCCTTTGATCAAATATTCTTTTATCTTCAATAATTCAGCAGAGAGAAATAATACAATAAATCTGATCCATATCAACAGTAGCAGACCCTAGATTAGCAGCATCAGCATTAGCGGCTTCATTATCAAACTAGGGCAGACGATATCTCACAAACCAACCATCGGATTGAAGTCAATCCAACACCAAAAGTCATGGCTTCCAGAGGAGGTTCAAATGAACCTAAAACGCAATTCAGATGAGAAGATATTCTAGGCCACACAGGTCAATCTTTACTTCTATAGTTGCAGCTTCAGTTTCAGCAGTTTCCAGCTTCAAACTAGGGCAATCGATATCTTGCAATCCGTTCATCAAATTGACTTCATTCCACCACCAAAAGTTGCAGCTTTCAAAGGAGGTTCAAATGAACCTATAGCATAGTTCCAAAGAGGATATCTTCTAGGCCACATAGGTCAATCTGTGGATATGCAGTTTCAGATTTAGGTTCAACCACTTCCGACTTCACATGTGTGAGAGAGAGACCCATTTCTGCACAGTAGAGAAGAGACTCATTTCTGCGCAGTAGAGAGAGAGAGATGTGATGAGAAGAGTGAGTGAAAATGAGGAAAATTCCTTTTATATTTACACACAACGTTGGTGCTTGAATAGATGCGACTGTTGGGCTTTTGAGCCTACATGAGTTGTAGGTCGGCTTGATAATAATTCCATAATAAAAATAAATTCATATCTCCATGAATACTTATCGAAATTGGATGATCTTTATATCAATCCTACACCTCTTGATGAGAGGAATATAATAAAAATATGATCAGCCATGAATAAGATGAGCCACATGAAGTTTTGTCCTGGTTTCCAATTTTAACACTCCCTCTCAACCAGGGAGAACTTCATCTGCAATCTATCTATCGGTTGTTACTATTCATCCATCAAATGCACTACTCTGTACAACCTGACCCTTGCCCTGCTCTTCTCTATTCTTCCTGTTCTACTTTGTCTTGTTCTACCCTGTACTTTATCGGTATTATTTTGCTCTGTTCTACTCTGCTCTTGCATTGTTATGTTCTGCTCTAATTTTGTCTGAATTATGAAGAAGAAGAAATGATAGAGGATGTATTATACTGACTTAAAGTCAGTCTCAGAGTATGTACCACTGGTCCCAAACTAGTCTCAACCAATCTGAAGTCAGCGTCATAGTGAGTACAACTCCACTGGTCCTAGACCAATATCATCCTTCACTAACTCAAAGTTAGTCTTAGAGTGCGTACCACTGATCCAAGACTAGTCTCAGCCAACCTGAAGTTAGCTTCATAGTAAGTACCACTCCTACCACTAGTCCCAGACGAGTATTTCAGTCTCAGAGAGTGTACCACTGGTCCTAGACCAGTCTCAACTAACCCGAAGTCAGCGTCATAGTATGTACCACTCTCACTGGTCCCAGACCCATACTACACTGACACGAAGTCAGTCTCGGAGTATATACCACTGGTCCCAGACCAGTCTCAACCAACCCGAAGTCAGTGTCATAATATGGTACAACTCTTACCATTGGTCCCATACCAGTATCATTGATCCCAGATCAATGGATGTCATCCTAGCGTAGGGAGTACGGTAGATAGAACTATGCATCCATCGATACTACTATGGTACCTAACTTCATTTCCCTGCTCATTGATCAGATGAGAGGTACTTCCCATGAGTCCCAGACTACATGGGTAGGATGCCTCGACAAGAGAAATAATCAATCCTGTCCTCACAGGAGAACACATCAATCCTACTACAATCGCCATGGAGAACACATCAATCCAAGCCTCACAGGAGAACACATCAATCCTACTACAATCACCATGGAGAACACATAAATGTAGGCCTCAAAGGTGAACTAATCATCCTGCTACAAAGGAGAGCGAATCATCCTGTTCCACAAGAGAGCGAATCATCTTGTCTCATAAGAGAGTGAATCATCTTGTTCCAGTGCGCACCACCAGGGGAGGCTGAGTCACCCTATGGTCGTATGTTGCTCCAGTATGAACCACAAGCTCTCAGATCTCCCAGAGCTCAATGTATGCAACATGCAGGACCCTTGTACAAGGGTTTCTTGACAACTCCAAGTCATTTGGGAAAATCACATATTAGATCTTTCCTCTTTGACAAGTTGTATCGACCTATACATCATCTTAATGCGATGGGGCCTCCTTGCTCATCGACCTGCCATATCCCAGATGATGTCCACCTGCTGGAGCAATCGAAGAATATGGGATTCCTCAATAATCGAATCCCACCTCTGGTTGTTATAGAGAATCACAGTGGTGTCCAATTTAAATCCAAACAGCTCACTAAAGAGCTTTTGCAACCAGACTGCCTCACAGGAGGCCATGCTAGCAGCAATATACTCTGCTTCGGTGGTGCTCAAAGCCACTGACTTCTGCTTCCTTCTCATCCAGGATATCGAAGTAGATCCCAAGGTGAAACAACACCCGGAAGTGCTCTTATGGTCCACCACACTGCCTGCCCAATTAGCATCAGTATATCCAAGTAGTCTCACATCTCCGGCAGTGTATCTCAATCCATGAGAGATTGTGTCCTAAAGACATCTCAGAAGATTCTTGGCACCAATCTAGTGAGGCTCAACCAAATATGAGCTCACAATGCTAACTGCAAAACATATGCTCAGACAGAGGTTCATCAAGATTATCAATGCAAATGAGTTTTTGAAACTCAGAAGCATTTCCCAAATCTGGTCTGACATCACTACCATATAACTTCTGAAAGTTAAGATCCTCGAGGTAGTCACAAGCTTGTAGTCCATCATATCAAATATTTTCAGAATCTTTACCACATATTTTCCTTGAGACAGGAAAATATACCTTGGCTTCTGCCACACTTCAAGTCCTAGGAAATAGTGCATCAGTCCTAGGTCCTTCATTTCAAATTCAGAAGCCAACTCCCTGTTACATTTTTGAATGAGAGGGTGTGTACCTGTTAGAAAGAGGTCATCCACATACAACACCAGTATGAGAGGTTTATCATCTTCAACCTTAAAGTAAAGGTTAGGATCAGCTTCAATCCTAGTGAATCCTAGCTTCATCAAGTAGCTGTCGATCCTTTCATACCATGCTCGGGGTGCTTGCTTCAGCCCATAGAGAGCCTTCTTCAACCTGCATACATGAGATTTTCAATTACAAATCTCGAATACTTCGGGTTGCTCCACGTAGACCTCTTCTTTGATCGAGCCATGTAAGAATGCGGTCTTGACATCCATCTAATGTAGGTTCCATCCTTGTGAAGTGTCAAAGGTTATGATTGAGCAGATGGTTGTATATCTAGCAACAGGTGCAAATATCTCATCATAGTCTATACCTTCCTTCTGGGAAAAACCATGAGCAACAAAATGAGCCTTATACTTTTCCGTAATTCCATCTACTGCATTCTTTATCTTGTAAAGCCATTTGGAAGTAACAACTGTCTTGTCCTGGGGTCTGGGAATTACTTCCTAGACATCATTATTCATGATAGACTCATATTATTTGGTCATAGCATCCTTCCATACCTTATTCTTGACGGTGTCTGAGAATGATGAAGGCTTACTTTGTATGATCGTGCTAATGATGGTCAAGTATCCTTGATACCTATTAGGTTTCCTACTTTCACGAAAGGTTTCTCGGGGTGCAGCATGTGCTTCAGCATCATCAAGTAGCCCCCTAAGCCATGAAGGCCTCTTCCTAGAAGAGGAAGGCTCATGTGGAGGAGAATCAATCAAATCCATGGGTTCTTCTACATCAAGCATTGATTCATCATCCTTTTCTTTTGGTTCCCTGGTGTCGGCTTCTTGAGAGCTCCTCAAAGTCGGAAGATTGTTCACCTTGCTGAGAGCCATATCTTCGTCAAAGGTGACATCATGACTAATTACGATTTCCGTTTGATCGGGTACATAGATTCTATAGCCTTTAGTATTTTCACCATAGCCCATGAACATTCCCTTCTTTCCAGATGCACCCAATTTATTTATTTTCTCTTTCGACACATGAAAATATATAGGGCTTCCAAAAATTCTAAAATTAGAAACATCGGGTTTCTTACTAGTGAACTTTTCTTCAGGAGTCTTGGAACCCAATCCTTGATGAGGGCATCAATTTTGTACATATACGACAGTGTTGATAGTTTCAGCCCATAGAAACTTCGGAAGTCTTTGATCATGTAACATGGCCCAGACAGCTTCCACAATCATGTGGTTCTTCCTTCCCACCACACCATTCTGCTCAAGAGTATGTGGTGTAGTAGTCTCCCTCTCAATGCCAGCCTCGGATATGCCTGAGTGAACCAACTGTAATATATCGGAGGTCTTGCTTTGGCTTGAGGGAATGGTCCCCTTTTGAGCTTTCCTTTGGCACATACCGTAAATAAACCTTCTTTCTCTACTCGGAATTCAGGCATCTCTGTCACCATTTGTTTTACACCGAGTATAGCTTTATAATGAAGGGGGGAAACCTCTAATGCCAATGTTTGGACTGAAGAGATGTGTCATAAGACATGACACCTAGCGGACTTCCATTGACCTGATATAATGAATCAACACTAAACCCAAGAGTAAAGGCATCTTTAACATTATTTTTCCATATACGTACCTTGCCATTGCTAAAGGTTACCTTCTAGCCTTTGTCTTCCATTGTTGAGATGGACACTAGGTTCTTTTTGAGGTCAGATGCATTTAATACATCTTGGACTTTCTAGCCTTCTTGAATGGTTGTCCTCTTCCTTGATTCCCAGCTCTCCTCTTACCTTTGCTGTTGAATTTTCCATCCCTTCGATTACCATGAGAGGGATTTTCATCATCGTCACGGTGAGAGTCCTTTCTATCAGGGCACTTCCTTACATAGTGACCTGCTTTATTGAAAATGAAACATCATCCTTTCCTTCCACCCTTAGATCCAGCCTTTCTTTTCGATTTAGACCCAAAATTATTTCTTTTCTTAGCATGAGAAGAAAAAGCAGCAGGAGGACCTTTAGGAAAGGGCATTTCCTGCTCTTCTACCCTTGTTTCGTCTTGAATGCATCTAGCCATTAATTCCTCGAAACTAGGAATTACATTATTGTTCAGAAGAGTAGTCCTGAATACATATCATTCGAATGGTAATCCTCCAGGAGTTGTGAGTGCCATTTCTCTATCAGTAATAGTTTCCCCAATAGATAGGAGATCATTCTTGATCTCGGTGATTCTTAAGAAGTATTCTTGCATACTTTCATCTTTACCCTTCTTGATTTCCCTCATCTTAATTCTAAGAAACAAAACTTGATTTGCATCATTAACTTTAAATAAACTCACCAGTCTATCGTAGATTTCTCTGGAGGTGTCTAAATCAGAGATGTAGGCCACCAAGCGCTTGTCGATAGAGTCCCAGATGATATTCTTCACTTTAATTTCTCTGTTCTTCCATTTGTTCCTGGCAACAAGAGGTACATTTGATGGTGGATCAACAATATTGCCTCTCACGTGACCCAACACTCCTTGATCTTCCAGGATTAGATCGATAGACATCTTCCATCCATGATAGTCAGCTTTCTCACGAAGCTTGTCTTCGGCAAGAAAGAGTGTTAAGGACCCCATCATTCTTTTAGGATAGCTTTGCCAATCTTCTCTTTGGTGATTGCTCTTGCTCTTTCTTGGGCTTTGTCTTCACCTCAGCTCTGATACCATGTTAAGTTATGTTATGTTCTATGCTTATAACAGTTTACTTCTTTTTCTTATTATATTCCACAGATTAGCAATCACATGTACATAAATTAAAGTGAAAGTAGAACATTAAACGATCGACAGAAAAAAAGCCAAGACAAGAGACACAAGATGTGGCGGCTAGCTAGGGACAAACCCCACAATGTGTGAGGAAACCCTCTGATCAAATCTTATTTTATCTTCAATAATTCAGCAAAGAGAAATAGTACAATAAATCTGATTCATATCAATAGTCCCAAACCCTAGATTAGCAGCATCAACATTAGCAACTTCAATATCAAACTAAGGCAGATGATATCTCACAAACCGACCGTCGGATTGACTTCATTCCACCACCAAAATTTGTCGCTTCTAGAGGAGGTTCGAATGAACCTACAACATAGTTCAGATGAGGAGATATTCTAGGCCACGTAGGTCAATATTTACTTCTGCAGATGCAGCTTCAGTTTCAGTAGTTTCCGGCTTCAAACTAGGACAGTAGATATCTTGCAAATCGTTCATCGGATTGACTTCATTCCACCACCAAAAGTTGTGGCTTTCAGAGGAGGTTTATATGAACCTACAATGAAATTCCAAAGAGGATATCTTCTAGGCCACGTAGTTCAATCTCTGGATCTGCAGTTGCAGCTTCAGGTTCAACAGCTTCCAACTTCACATGTGTGAGAGAAAGACCCATTTCCACACAGTAGAGAAGAGACTCATTTCTGCGCAGTAGAGAGACAGAGAGATGTGATGAGAAGAGTGAGTGAAAATGAGGAAAGGTCCTCTTATATTTATACACAACATTGGTGTTTTAATAGTTGCGACTATTGGGCTTCTGAGCCTACATGAGTTGTAGGTCGGCTTGATAATAATTCCATAATCAAAATAAATTCCTATCTCCATGAATACTTATCAGAATTGGATGATTTTTATATCAATCCTACACCTCTTGATGAGAGGAATCTAATAAAAATATTATCGGCCATGAATAAGATGACCCACATGAAGTTTTACCCTGGTTTCCAATTTTAACATGCTCTCATCAAAGATTGGTGGCCTAATGAATGCCTCTCTTTCGTAGTTGCTCATGATGTAGATCTTCCTTCAAGCAATCAAGCTTCTTTTGAAGGACCCGATCTGATACCAATTGTTGGAAATAATACTGAGAGGGGGGGTGAATCAGTATTAGCAATGTAACAATACTTCATTTCCATAAACAGATTTATATATGCTACATCAGTTAATGCAACTTGGGTATGTATGCAACTATGTTTAGAGCAACCAGCGTATAGCTTGTAAACTTATTATTTAGTTAATTGATCTTTAATCTGTGTATCAGAACCATATAAGAAATAATAGGTACAATAAAAAAAAGCAGACAACCACACACAAGAACACAAGATATAAGGTGGAAACCCAATGTGGGTGAAAACCACCTCCTGTAATTCATCTCTATCTTCTTTTAATAAGAAACTTCTTTCTACAATATTTCTGTACTGGTGTAGTCTTATACTAGGACCCTAGCTTCTACCTATAGAAGGCTACAACCTTCTCTCATTCTCTAGCTTCTCTTGGATGGGAGTTACAACCCCCCTAGCTCTTGTACTAGCTGATGTACTAGTACATAAATGCTGACCTACAGAAGGCTATGACCTTCTCTTTTCCTGCAGGGACCAAATTTCATGAATTTTCAGACTGGATCCATCAATAGCATCAATCAAACATCCAAATATATCTGCATCAATCAATCTCCCTTATACTAACCAAAACTTAATCAAACAATCACTTCTTTGAATGTTGTAACCAGAATACAGTAACAGTACCAGAACCCAACCAAAACCTAGAACACTGCAACAGTAAATAGAAGTAGCTAAAACATATTTTATGAGACTTATGCTACTTCAATATGTCGAACCTACATGCATACGTTGTTATATGAAGGAAAAACTACATATATACTATTTTGAATTGCCGAACCAGAGTGTATACGCACCTTTGCTATACTGAACCTACGTATAGATCTGTAAAAGATGATTTACCATTTTCAACTATTCACACATCAGTTATACCTAGATCATCAGATTTACAGATCAAGACATGCACCAAATATAAAAGATCAAAAACCACTTTAAGATACTTCTCTCCACGCCATAAGATCTTGACCCATAAATATAAGTTATCCTTCTTCAAACGCTCAGGTTCCTCCTTGATTCATATCCAACTATGCACCATAACCCAATCACCAGTATTCTAGATCTTGCTCTTTATTAGATATTTAATACTTTTTTCTTTGCCTAATGATCTCCTCCTCCTTTTATAGTCTTAGGCCTTACTCAATACCATCGTCCAAAACCACTTAGAAGCAATACCTTGGACCAAATACCTAGGGTCAATACTTTGGTCAAGACACCTTAGATCAATACCACAAGTCAAAATACCATAGACCAAAACCAAGTTTTCCAACATGTACGCGATTTTCCTTCTGTGAAAGTGCGTGTATATGCATATGGGTGTTTTAGTATGCAATCCCGCGTGTATACACAGTTTGGTCAAGGGGAACCTACGTATACCTCTTTTTCCTTTATTCTATGATCCTGAACTATGCTTTGTCATCTGAGTGAGTTGCCATCAAGGACAAACCTATGTTTATAATGCCAACAATCACCCCCTTTTGACTTGATGGTAACCCTAAGTTACTCTCCCCCTTTTTCATCAAGGGAAAATGGTTATGCTCCCCATGAGCGCATGCTGAATTCTCTGATATGTTGAAGTGAGCTAATCATGCTCCCCCTGACTATAAGCAGGATCTGCAAAAATATGTTCTTCAAGAAGAATATGACTCAATACATCATAAATGACCTTCCTATCACCAAAGACTCATACATACATCCATCTCCCAAACAAGTGGGGGTATACCAAGATTGACTCATCCACCCAACCAAGTGGGGATACACCAAAAGTTTATACATGGTAAAACAAGAACATTACATCATCCATCCCAGGCATAGTGGGGAAACAAAATAGGTCATTACATGACCTTGATAATAAAAGATATACATGACATAGAGACATAATATCTAAAACAAGACTCTTATAATCATCAACAACTATCACCACAAGCATATGTTAATCACCATCCAGACCAGCAACCATGATCTTCTTCTGCACATGTTCCACCTGAAACAAAAATAGTTGTGAAATTGTACCAAGATCTTCTAAGATAATGCCAACAATGCATTATTAGAAGTATATGCTCCCCGTGAACATGTGTCAGATGATCACTATTAGACCCATCTCAAATTCCTTTCATCCTGAGTCTGTCCCACTGATATTATTCAAACCAACATATACACGACTGTGTCCATAGCAACCTATGTATGTAAATGGAAACGCTTTATGAAACTCGTGTACAACCACTTTTCTCTTAAACAAATAAGTATCAATGGCAAGAAGATGCATCAACTACTCCGAGCTTTTGTCTGAGGTATTCAAATGTCTATCTGGGAAGTGGTTTGGTGAATATATTAGCAACCTGTTCTTTGGAGGGAACATACTCCAATTTTACCTTTTGTTCAAGCACTTGTTCCTGGAGAAAATGATATTTGATAGGTATGTGCTTGGTCTTGGAATGCATGGAATGATTCTTTGAAATACTAATTGCACTTGTATTATCACATAGAATGGACACAGGTGGAGTACAGGTGATTTGAATGTCTTGCAATGTTTGCATCATCCAAAGAAGTTATGTGTAGCAAGATGCAGTAGCCACATATTCTGCTTCAGTTGTAGATAATGCAATTGAACTTTGTTTCTTGTTGAACCAAGACACTAATTTGGAACCCATGAAAAATGCACCACCATTAGTGCTTTTTATATCATCCATGCTTCCTGCCCAATCTGCATTTGTATATGCATGAAGTGTAAGATCTGTATATTTGGGATACGATAAACCAAAGTTTTGTGTCCCTTGAAGATATTTAAAAATCCTCTTGACTGCCTGAAGGTCTACTTCCTTTGGATTTGCTTTAAATATTCCAGCTATTCCCACTACATGCATGATGTCTAGCGAGGTACCTATTAGATAGAGAAGACTACAAATCATTGATCTATAGGTTGGTTGATGCAGTACTACTGATTCATCATTTATGCTGAGGCTACATCCTATTACCATAGGGGTACATACTAGTTTAGCATCTTCCATTCCATATTTCTACAAGGTCTACTTGGGGTACTTGGTTTGTGATATAAAAATTCCATCTTTATTTTGTTGAACTTGTAAGACAAGAAAATATTTGAGTTCACCAAGGAGGGACATTTCAAATTATTTCTACATTACCAAAGCAAATTTTTGACTCATAGCTTCTTCATTACTACCAAAAATGATATCATCAACATACACAACAAGTATTAGCAATTTATCATTGTCAATTTTTATATATAGATTGCTATCAGCTAATCCTTTTGAAAAACCTTGTTGATGAAGGTATTTGTCAAGATGGTGATACCAGGCCCTTGGAGCTTGTTTTAGACCATAGAGAGCATTTCTGTGTCTGTATACAAGTTTTGGATCATTTCCAAGGATGAACCCGTCTGGTTGCTCAATATATACTTATTCTTCTAGATCTCCATTAATAAATGTGGATTTCATATCCACTTGATATATTTTGGACTTTTGAATGCTGGAAAGAGCAAGGAACATTATTATGGCTTCAAGTCTAGCAACAGGCGCAAAAGTTTCTTCAAATTCTATACCTTCTTGTTGAGCACATCCTTTACAAATAAGTCTAGCCTTGTTTCTAACAACTTCCCCATTTTCATTCAACTTGTTTTTGAATATCCATTTGGTTCCAATGATATTCTTATAATGAGGTCTAGGAACTAATTCCAAAGTATTATTCTTTTCAATTTTCTTATGCTCTTCATTCATGGCCTTGACCCAACATTCATCTTTGCGTGCTTCATGTACATTTTTCGGTTCGATGGAGGAAAGAAATGCTAGATATCTTGAAGCTTCTATAATAGTTCGTCTTGTCTATACACCTACCTCTTTCTGTCCCAAAATTTGTGTCTCTGGATGATTTTTCTGAACATATCTGGATGGAGTCTTTTCTTCTACCGTTATTTTCTCTTCTGGTGCTTCATTGGTTTCTTCTTCTTCAGTATTAGTCTTATTTGATGTGGAAGGATAATCGTCATCTTCTTCCCACTCTTCATGCTTTGAGTTTTCACCTGCTTCAACAACCACAACATCAAAACTTTCAACAATTTTCCCTAGTATTTTATTTTAACACTTGTATCCTTTACTTCGGGAAGAGTAACCAAGGAAAATGCCTTCATCTACTCTAGGTTCAAACTTGCCAAGTTTTTCATCACTCCTTTTGATGTAACATTTAATTCCAAAAACTTTGAAGTATTTTACAGTAGGAGTCTTATCATACCAAAGGTCATGAGGAGTTTGAGTGCTATTTACCCGAACATTTGTTTTGTTGAGAATAGTGATGGCAGCAAATGCAGATTCACCCCAGAAGGTTGCAAGAGTTCCAAACTCATCTAGCATAGCACGAGCCATTTGTTGAACAGTTTTTTTCATCCTTTCTACCACTCCATTTTGCTGAGGAGTCCTTACGGTAGAGAATTCCCTTCTTATTCCATGTTCTTCACAAAAGTCGAAAAATTCGTCTGAGGTAAATTACCCTCCTTGATCAGACCTGAGGCATTTTATTTTGTGATCTGATTCATTTTCAACCAAAGATTTGAAGGCTTTGAACATTTAAAATACTTTGTCTTTATGCTTTAGAAGTCCTATCCAACACATTCTGGAAAAGTCCTCAATGAACAATATAACGTATTCTTCTCCACGAGGTGACTTTTCCTTGATGGACCACATAAATCAGTATGGACAAGTTCAAGCAGCTTACTAGCTAATCCTTCCTTCTCAGGGAAATGTGTTTTGATTTTCTTACCAAATTGACATGATTTGCATATTGTATTTTCTGGAATTCTGATGTCTAGAAGATCACGAATAGCCTGGTATTTGCATGTTTTCCTTATCTAAGGGAAGCATAGATGCCCCAATATTCTATGCCATAGCCAGTGTTCATCATTTTTCTTGTTGTCCTCCCTTGAATATGTATAAATTATTTGGAGTTCTTATGCATTTGATCATTGTTTCTCCTGTATCAAGCTCACAAACAACACATCCATTTGGTTGAAATACTACCTCATTTCCTTCATCACACATTTGACTAACACTCAATAGATTATGCTTTAAACCATCATCATACATAACATTCCCAGCTTTGACCTTTTCTTTTGAGAGAATAGAGCCTTTACCTTTTATGATTGTAGGGATGTCATTTCCAAATGAGACCTTCCTTTCCTTTTCTAAGGCACTATATGACTGAAGTTTTTCTTTATCACCTGTCATGTGTTTCGAGCATCCACTCTCAATGTACCATTGATTTTCTTGTCCTTCTGCATATAAGGCTATACCACATCTTTCAGTTTGGAGTTCTTTCTTTTTCCATGTTTTGGGAACCAATAAGGCTTGCTCCTTCTGAGGTTTTTTCCAAAATTTACTCCTGTATTTAGAGTCTTCATGACCAAATTTGTTACAGATAGAGCATTCTATTTCATTTTGAAGAGCAGAAAAGTTATTGTAGGTCCCTTTCATGATTCCAGTCACATACCTTCGATTTCGTGCTTCTCTAGTCATGATGGTCTTGTAAGCAACACATTGAGCAGCTTTGTGTTAAAAGTTATGACATGAAAAACATTGGCCATTAAAGAAATTCCTGCGATTATCGAATCTACTAGCCTGATGATTGTAGTTTCCATTGACACTTGTTCTTCAAGCAAATTGAGAATGATTTAACCGAGGTTGGTTATAGCTTCTATTCATCCTTGAAGTAGATTGAACTTAATTTAGCTGGTGATCTACTTTAAGCCTCTGCTGACGATTGTCAACCTGTTCACTTCTCCTTGCTGCATCAAGATAGCCTTTGGAGGTTGACGGCTTCTGTGCTTGAGATGGTTCTTCAATATATCCAAGACCTTTCTTTATCAGAGGAGAATGTTGCACTTTGATAATTTCATCTAAAGTTTCTGATCCTTTAGCAATCCTAAGATTAAGAGCTTTTGTTTTCTCAAATTCTTTTCTTAGACCCACAATTTCACATTCTAATTTTTCATTATGTTTTTCCCTTTCAGCAAGTTGGAATGTCAAATTATCTATAATCATACTCTTTTCTTCTAGATAGATTTTAAGTTTAGAAATTTCTTCATAGAGACCATCTTCATCTAAAGCATCCAAGAAATCATCATCTTCAAAAGCTATCAAAAGTTTGCAATCATTATTATTTTCATCTTCATCACTATTTGATAAACCATCACTATCTTCATGCATATAGTAGCTCTTCTTATTTATACTTTTTTTTATATTCCATTTTGCTAATTCCTTACCTTTATCAAGCTTACCTTTGTGAGGACATTTGGCAACATAATGACCTACCCTTCCACAAGAAAAAAATTTGAAAGGTAGTTTACCTCTGAATCTTCCAGAGCCTCGTTGAAGGTTCTTGACAAAGTTTGATTCTTCCTCTCCTTCTGACGTATGTCCTAACTCATTGAGTTGTCTTTTTCTTAAAGCTTTGAATGTGGCTTCTCTCATATCTGATGGACCCCTTTTTCTCATTTCAAAAGCAGTTAGGATTCCGTACAGCTGTGACATAGTAATACTTTGAAGATCCTGCTTTTCTTCTATGGCAGAAACTTTTGATTCCAACTTAGAAGACAAGGATCTTAAAACCTTTTTAACTAAAGTAACTTCTTTTAACTCTTCACCCAAGTTTTTCATGCGATTAACAATCTCATCTATATGTAAGAAATAATTAGCTACACTTTCATCATTGTGCATTCCGAGAGTTTCATATTGAATTCTTACAGATTGTAGTTTTGCATGTTTTACCTGATCCTCTCCTTCATAGCTTAAAATGATCTTGTCCCATATTTCTTTGGCAGTTTTGAGTTGCATAACCTTGATGAATTCTGATTGTTATAGACTCCCCAATAGAGTATTGACTACCTTTGCATTTGCTTCATACTGCATTTTACCTGCCGTATCTGTAGGAGTTGCTGATGGAAATGTGTATCCTCCTTCCAAGATGTCCCAAACTTCTATTCCAAGAGATTTAAAATAGGTTGTGGTTCTCACCTTCCAATAGATGAAGGTGCTCCCATCAAAGATTGGTGGCCTAATGGATGCCTCTCTTTTGTAGTTTCTCATGATGATAGATCTTCCTTCAAGCAAGCAAGATTCTTTTGAAGGACCTGCTCTAATACCAATTGTTGGAAATAATACCGGGGTAGGGGGCGTGAATCAGTATTAGCAACTTCACAATACTTCATTTCCATGAAAAGATTTATATACGCTACTTCTGTTAATGCAACTTGCATATGTATGCAACTGTGTTTAGAGCAACCAGCATATACCTTGTAAAATTATTATTTAGTCAATTAATCTTTAATCTGTGTATCAAAACCATATAAGCAGTAATATATAGAGTAAAAACAGAGCAAAAAATCACACACAAGAACACAAGATATAAGGTGGAAACCCAATGTGGGTGAAAACCACCTGCTACAATTTGTCTCTATCTTCTTTTAATAAGAAAATTCTTTTTACAATATTTCTATATTGGTGCAGTCTTATACCAATATGCAAGCTTCTACCTGCAGAAGGCTACAACCTTCTCTCGTTCTCCAACTTCTCCTAGAAAGGAGTTACAACCCCCTTAGCTCTTGTACTAGCTGATGTACTAGTACATAGGTGTTGACCTATAGAAGGCTACAACCTTCTCTTTTCTTCCAGGGACCACGTTTCATAAAATTTCAGACTGGATCCATCAATAACATCAATCAAACATCAAAATATATCTGCATCGATCAATTTCCCTTGTACTAACCAAAACTGAATCAAACAATCACTTCTCTAAATGTTGTAACCAAAATATAGTAACAGTACTAGAACCAAACGAGAACGCAGAACACTACAACAATAAACAGAAGTAGCTAAAACTATGTCGAACCTGCGGGCATACGTTTTTATATGAAGGAAAACCTACATATATGTTGTTTTGAATAGATGAACCAGCGTGTATATGCGCCTTTGCTATACTGAACCTGTGTATAGAACTGTAAAAGATGATTTACCCGTTTCAACTATTTAGACATCATTTATACCTAGATCATCATATTTACAAATCAAGACATGCACCAAATATAAAAGATCAAAAAACACATAAAGATACTTCTCTCCATGCCATAAGATCTTGACCCATAAATAGAAGTTATCCTTCTTCAAGCACTCAAGTTCCTCCTTGATTCAGATCCAGCTATGCACCATAACCCAATCACCAATATTCTAGATCTTACTCTTCATTAGATATTCAATACTTTTGTCTTTACCTAATGATCTCCTCCTCCTTTTGTAGTCTTAGGCTTTACTCAATACCATGGTCCAAAACCACTTAGAAGCAATACCTTGGACAAAATACCTGGGGTCAATACTTTGGTCAAGATACCTTGGATCAATACCACAGGTCAAAATACCACAGACCAAAACCAAGTTTTCCAACATGTACGCACTTGTCCTTGCGTGAAAGTGCGTGTATAAGCAACGCATCTTTTGGTCTACAATCGCGCATGTATACGCAGTTTCGTCAAGGGGAACCTGCGTATACCTCTTTTTCTTTCATTCTGTGATCCTGAACTATGATCTGTCATCTAAGTGAGTTGCCATCAAGGACAAACCTGTGTTCATAACACCAACAATCTCCCCGTTTGGACTTTATGGCAACCCCAAGTTACTCTCCCCATTTGTCATCAAGGGCAAAGAGTTATGCTCCCCATGAGTGCATTCTGAATTCTTTGATATGCTGAAGCGAGGTGATCATGCTCCCCCTAACTATAAGCAAGGTCTACAAAAAGATGTTCTTCAAGAAGAACATGACTCTATACATTATAAATTACCTTCCTATCACCAAGGACTCATACATACATCCATCTCCCAACCAAGTGGGGATATACTAAGATTGACTCATCCACCCAACCATGTGGGCATACACCAAAAGTTTGTACATGGTAAAACAAGAACATTACATCATCCATCCCAGGCATAGTCGGGAAACACAATAGGTTGTTACATGACCTTGATAATAAAATATGTACATGACATAGAGACATAATATCTAAAACAAGACTTTGATAATCATCAGCAACTATCATCACCAACATTTATCAATCACCATCCAGACCAGCAACCATGATCTCCTTCTACATGTGATCCACCTGAAACAGAAACAATTATGAAATTGCACCAATATCTTATAAGATAATGCCAACAATGCATTATTAGAAGTATATGCTCCCCCTGAATCTGAGTCAGATGATCACTGTCAAACTCATGTCAAACTACTTTCATCCTGAGTCTGTCCCACTGATATTCTTCAAACCAACATATACGTGACTATATTCACAGCAACGTGCGTATGTATGTAGATACGCTTCATGAAGCTCGTGTACAACCACTTTTCTCTAAAACAGATAAGTATCAATGGCAAGAAGATGCATCAAATACTCCCAGCTTCTGTCTGAGGTACTCAAATGTATCTCTAGGAAGTGGTTTGGTGAATATATCAGAAACTTGTTCTTTGGAGGGAACATACTCCAATTTGACTTTTTGTTCTAACACTTGTTCCCAGAGAAAATGATATTTGATAGGTATGTGATTTGTCTTTGAATGCATAACATGATTCCTTGAAATACTAATTGCACTTGTATTATCACATAGAATGGATATGGGTGGACTATAAGTGATTTGAACGTCTTGCAATGTTTTCATCATTCAAAGAAGTTGTATGTAGCAAGATGCAACAACAACATATTATGCTTCAACTGTAGATAATACAATTGAATTTTTTTTCTTGCTGAACCAAGACACTAATCTGGAACCCATGAAGAATGCACCACCACTAGTGCTTTTTCTGTCATCCACGCTTCCTACCCAATCTACATCTGTGTATGCATGAAGTGTAAGATCTGTATCTCTGGGATACCATAAACCAAATTTTTGTGTCCCTTGAAGATATTTAAAAATCCTCTTGACTTCCTAAAGGTGTGCTTCCTTGGATTTGCTTGGAATCTTCCAACTATTCCCACTGCATGCATGATGTCTGGCTAGGTACCTGTTAGATAGAGTAGACTACCAATCATAGATCTGTAGGTTGGTTGATGTACTACTGTTGATTCATCATTTGTGCTAAGGCTACATCTGGTTACCATAGGGGTACATACTGGTTTAGGATCTTCCATTCCATATTTCTTGAAGATCTACTTGAGGTACTTGGTTTGTGATAGGAAAATGCCATCTTTATTTTATTGAACTTGTAAGCCAAGAAAATATGTGTGTTCACCAAGGAGGGACATTTCAAATTCTTTCTACATTACCAAAGCAAAGTTTTGAATCATAGCTTCTTCATTACTACGAAAAAGGATATCATCAACATACACAACAAGTATTAGCAATTTATCATTGTCAATTTTTATATATAGATTGCTATCAGCTGATCCTTTTGAAAAACCTTGTTGATGAAGGTATTTGTCAAGACGATAATGCCAGGCCCTTGGAGCTTGTTTTAGACCATAGAGAGCCTTTCTGAGTTTGCATACAAGTTTTGGATCATTTCCAAGGATGAATCCATCTGGTTTCTCACTATATACTTCTTCTAGATATCCATTAAGGAATGCAGATTTCACATCCATTTGATATACCTTGAACTTCTAAAAGCTAGAAAGAGCAAGGAACATTCTTATGGCTTCAAGTCTAGCAATGAGCACAAAAGTTTCTTCAAAGTCTATACCTTCTTGTTGAGCATATCCTTTACAAACAAGTCTAGCCTTGTTTCTAACAACTTCCCCATTTTCATTCAACTTGTTTTTGAATATCCATTTGGTTCCAATGATATTCTTATCATGAGGTCTAGGAACTAATTCCCAAGTGTTATTCTTTTCAATTTTCTCAAGCTCTTCATTCATGGCCTTGACCCAACATTCATCTTTGCATGCTTCATGTACATTTTGTGGTTCGATGGAGGAAAGCAATGCTAGATAGCTTGAAGCTTCTGTAATAGTTCATCTCGTCTGTACACCTGCCTCTTTCTATCCCAAAATTTGAGTCTCTGGATGATTTTTCTGAACATATCTCGATGTATTCTTTTCTTCTACCATTATCTGCTCTTCTAGTGCTTCATTGGTTTCTTCTTCTTCAGCATTAGTCTTATTTGATGTGGAAGGTTTATCCTCATCTTCTTCCCACTTTTCCTACTTTGAATTTTCGCCTGCTTCATCAACCACAACATCAATACTTTGAAAAATTTTCCCTAGTGTTTTATTATAACACTTGTATCCTTTACTTCAAGAAGAGTAACCAAGGAGAATGCCTTCATATACTCTAGGTTCAAACTTGCCAAGTTTTTCATGAGTCCTTTTGATGTAACATTTACTTCCAAAAACTTTGAAGTATTTTACAATAGGAGTCTTACCATACCAAATTTCGTGAAGAGTTTGAGTGCTATTTACCTGAACTTTTGTTTTGTTGAGAATAGTGATGGCAATAAACGCAGCTTCACCGCAGAAGGTTGCAGGAGTTCCAAAGTCATATAGCATAGCATGAGCCATTTGTTGAATAGTTATGTTCATCCTTTCTACCACTCCATTTTGCTGAGGATTCCTTGCAGTCAAGAATTCCCTTCTTATTCCATGTTCTTCACAAAAGTCAAAAAATTCATCCGAGGTAAATTACCCTCCTCGATCAGACTTGAGGCATTTGATTTTGTGATCTAATTCATTTTCAAGCAAATCTTTGAACACTTTGAACTTTTCAAGTGCTTCATATTTATGCTTCAGAAGTCCTATCCAACACATTCTAGAAAAGTCATCAATGAACAATATAAAGTATTCTTCTCCATGAGGTGACCTTTTCCTTGATGGACCACATAAATCAGTATGGACAAGTTCAAGCGAATTACTAGGTGAACATTCCTACTCAAGGAAATGTGTTCTGATTTGCTTACCAAATTGACATGATTTGCATATTGTATTTTCTGGAATTTTGATGTCAGGAAGATTGCGAACAACCTGGTATTTGAATGCTTTCCTTATCAGAGGGAAGCTTAGATGCCCCAATCTTCTGTGCCATAGCCAATGTTCATCATTTTTGCCTAGATAGCATTTTTGTTGTCCTCCCTTGAGTATGTATAAATTATTTGGAGTTCTTATGCCTTTGATCATTGTTTCTCCTGTATCAAGCTCACGAACAACAAATCCATTTGATTGAAATGTTACCTCATTTCCTTGATCACACATTTGACTAACACTCAATACATTATGCTTTAAACCATCAACATACTTAACATTCTCAGCTTTGAGCTTTTCTTTTAAGAGAATAGAGCCAAGTTACCTTTTATGACTGCAGGTGTGTCATTTCCAAATGAGACATTCCTTTCCTTTTCTAAGGCACTATATGACTGAAGTTTTTTTTTATCACCTGTCATGTGTTTCGAGCATCCACTGTCAATGTACCATTTATTTTCTTGTCCTTCTGTATATAAGGCTTTACCACATATTTCAATTTACAGTTCTTTCTTTTTCCCATGTTTTTGGAACCAATGAGGCTTGCTCCTTCTAAGGTGTTTGGTGAAATTTACTCCTACATTTAGAGTCTTCATGACCAAAGTTGTTATAGATTGAGCATTCTATTTCATTTTCAAGAGAAGAAAAGTTATTATAGGTCCTTTTCATGATCCTAGTCACATTCCTTCGATTTCGTGCTTCTCTAGTCATGATGGTCTTGTAAGCAACACATTGAGCAGCTTTGTGTCCAAAGTTATGACATGAAAAACATTTGCCATTAAAGAAATTCCTATGATTATCGAATCTACTAACCCAATGATTGTAGTTTCCATTGACATTCGTTCTTGAAGCAAATTGAGAATGATTTACCTAAGGTTGGTTATAACTTTTTTTCATCCTTGAAGTAGATTTAACTCAATTTACCTAGTGATCTTCTTTAAGCCTCTGTTGAGAATTGTCAACCTATTCACTTCTCCTTGTTGCATCAAGATAGCTTTTGGAGGTTGATGGCTTCTATGCTTGAGATGGTTCTTTTGTATATCCAAGACCTGTCTTTATTAGAGGATAACACTGTACTTTGATAATTTCATCTAGTTTCTAATTCTTTAGCAAACCTAAGATTGAGAGCTTTTGTTTTCTCAATTTCTTTTCTTAGACCCACAATTTCACATTCTAACTTTTCATTATGTTTTTCCCTTTCAGTAGGTTGGAATGTCAGAGTATCTACAATCATACTCTTTTCTTCTAGATAGATTTTAAGTTTAGAAATTTCTTCATAGATGCCATCTTCATCTAAAGCATCCAAGAAATCATCATCTTCAAAAGCCATCAGAAGTCTGTAATCATTATTATTTTTGTCTTCATCACTATTTGATAAAGAATCACTATATTCATGCATATTGTAGCTCTTCTGATTTATACTTTGTTTTCTATTCCATTTTGCTGATTCCTTACCTTTATCAAGCTTATCTTTATGAGGACATTTGGTAGCATAATGACCTACTCTTCCACAAGAAAAACATTTGAAAGGTAGTTTACCTCTGAATCTTCCAGAGCCTCGTTGAAGGTTCTTGACAAAGTTTGATTCTTCCTCTCCTTCCGACATATGTCCTGACTCATTGTGTTCTCCTTTTCTTGAAGCTTTGAATGCAGCTTCTCTCATATCTGATGGACCCCCTTTTCTCATTTCAAAAGCAGTTAGGATTTCGTGCAGCTATGACATAGCAATACTTTGAAGATCCTGCTTTTCTTCTATGGCAGAAACTTTTGATTCAAGCTTAGAAGACAAGGATCTTAGAACCTTTTCAGCTAAAGTAACTTCTTTATCTCTTCACCCAATTTTTTCATGTGATTAACAATCTCATCTATGCGTAAGAAATAATTAGCTACACTTTCATCATTCTGCATTCTGAGAGTTTCATATTGAATTCTTACAGATTGTATTTTTGCACGTTTTACTTGATCGTCTCCTTCATAGCTTAGAATGATATTGTCCCATATTTCTTTGGTGGTTTTGAGCTGCATAACCTTGATGAATTTTGATTGTGACAGAATCCCTAATAGAGTATTGACTACCTTTGCATTTGTTTCATATTGCTTTTTACTTGCCATATCTATAGGAGCTGCTGATGGAAATGTGTATCATCCTTCCATGATATCTCAAACTTATGTTCCAAGAGATTGAAGTTGGGTTGTGGTTCTTACCTTCCAACAGACGAAGTTGTTCCCATCAAATGTTGGTGGCCTGATGGATGCCGACCTTTCATAGTTGCTCATGATGATAGATCTCCCTTCAAGTAATCAAGCTTCTTCTAAAGGACCTTCTCTGATACCAATTGTTGGAAATGATACTGAGAGGGGGGCATGAATTAGTATTAGTAACTTAAAAATACTTCATTTCCATAAATATATTTATATACGCTACTTCAGTTAATGCAACTTGCATATGTACGCAACTGTGTTTAGAGAAACCATCGTATACCTTGTAAACTTATTATTTAGTCAATTGATCTTTAATCTATGTATCAGAACCATATAAGCAGTAATAGGTACAGTAAAAACAGAGCAGAAAATCACACACAAGAACTCAAGATATAAGGTGGAAACCCAATGTGGGTGAAAACCACCTGCTGCAATTCGTCTCTATCTTCTTTTAATAAGAAACTTCTTTTTACAATATTTTTGTACTAGTGCAGTCTTATACCAGTACGCAGGCTTCTAATTGTCAGAGGCTATAACCTTCTCTCGTTCTCTAGTTTCTCCTGGAAGGGAGTTACAACCCCCTTAGCTCTTGTACTAGCTGATGTACTAGTACTTAGGTGCTGACCTATTGAGGGCTACAACCTTCTCTTTTCTTCCATGGACCACGTTTCATAAATTTTCAAATTCCTTGGCCATTTGTGGGCATTCATATTTTTGTCGAAGAAATCCAAAAATGTTGAGTTTTCTGCCAAAGGAGGTCCCTAGCAAAATCGCGCACCAAGTGGCGCGGCGCATCAAGTAGAAAAACCTGTGTTTTGCTCCAAAAATTCAAAATCGGCAAAAATTATCCCAAATTTATTGAAATTTGGGTTGAGTGTTCTACATCAAATGCTACGTTGGGCTAAGGAAGCCTCAGCCTAAATCTTGAGCTTGTCTTTCTCTTTCCTCTTCCTCAAAGCTTTCCTCACCTTGCCTTTCAAAATCCTAATTCTTGCATTGCAAACTTTTCTTCTTACCAAGTAGTGATAGGCCATGTGCCTCAATGTCGTTTTCTCTTTGTTGGCCTTCTCTAGCATCTTTT
Source organism: Pinus taeda (assembly GCA_000404065.3). Lineage (NCBI taxonomy): Eukaryota > Viridiplantae > Streptophyta > Pinopsida > Pinales > Pinaceae > Pinus > Pinus taeda. Next base: position 135,199 of record APFE031571908.1, on the reverse strand, counting down.
CTAGGTGCATGTTTACCCTCTCAAGCCAAGATTCACGATCAGCATCAATTTCTTGTTCAAGTGGTGTCAACTTGACTTTCCTCCTCTTGGCAGCTTGCTAGTTTTCTCTTATGTTTTGGAGCTCCATGATGGTTTGCTGATCCTCTAGTTGTTTGTTACTCTACTCAAGATAGTTTATTATCCACTTGGCTCTTTCCACATTGAGAGACAAGTCATGAATTTCAGCTTTTTGTTCCTGAATGATCTCCTTGAGCTTTGAGCTTTGGGAGCTCAAATCGGTGTCATCATCCCGAATGAGAATGAAATCTCTATCTTGACCTTTTGAAGGCCCCTAATCATGCAATGGCTGCTTACCCTTGTCCTGTACCTACTTTGTTGTTGAAGGTAACGAAACCCCTTCCACCCTGGGTGGAGATAGTACTCATTTTGGTGCTGCAAATAATCTCCTTGTACCCTTTTGATAAGTGACAAACACTGGCACACTAGTGGTTTGAGTCTCATGCATCTCTTGCTCATGTAAAGGCTCTCCTGCTCATGAAAAAATGGTGGGGGTACTTGAGAGCCTGTGAAGACCTCATGTGAAATGAAATCCTCCCATGAAACATTTAGTAAACTAAGCTGATGCAAAACCATAATCTTGATTAATGCAAAGTGATAGATGTTGTTACACTGCTGACTAGGAGGTTTATTTTGCACCAATGTGGTCATTTTCTTGATATTCTAGCATATGAAATAGGGGAGGTTCATCATCCTCACCTTAGTCATACGCATCAATAATCTGATGTGATAGGCATATAGGCGAGAAGATCTTCCTTCACAGCTGAAATGTTTGATTATGAGCTTCATCAATGGAGCATATGTGTCTTGAAGATACCTGAAAGGGAAAACTCTACTAATTTTCTTCTAAAAACCATCCTTGATATAAGGCTCATACTGTTCCCTGTCCACCAGCTATCTCTTGTTCCATTTCTCACCCACATTCAGAATACATGTTGCTTCAGCTATAGATTTCGGTGTCAAATTGAATGTCACACCTGCCAAATTAACCTGACAGTTGTGAAGATGGAGGACAAACAATCTAGCCAGCTCATGATGGTATTTGACTCTTTCCATCATCTCACAAAATTGATAATCAGACTGATTTTTGAAGCATGCTACAGCGATTGGGCAATCCAACAACTCAGTAAGTGTAGTGGGCTCCTCTCGGATATGTTTTTCACCCTTGTGAGGTCTCCTTGGTGCATGAATTTCTTTGGAGGAGTCAATTACTGTTTCCTCATTTATGTCATAAGACGAATCTGACTCTAAGTTTGCCATTGTTTGAAGTTTCTTAGATGAGTATGAAGATATTTTATAGTGTTAATAGGTATTTGCTGCTAAACAACAACGATTGATGATAAAGACTATGAAGGGACTATGAATAGGGGGTTTGGATGCTACTTGTAGGGTTGTTGGAAACTGCAGGGTTTGGGGAATGATGTTTAGGGTTTTGGGCTATCAATATAGGGTTTGGGGTAGTGGGATTATGGATTAGGGTTATTAGTTTTACGGATAGGGGGAATAGGTAAGTGTAAGTGAAAAAGGGAAGGAGGAAAGAGGTGAATGAAATGGTAGTGAGGGGAAGTGAAATGGCAGGGGTGAATAGGACAGTAAAAATTGTAATTTGTAAACCCTAGGTAGTTTTCTCAATACAACTGTACAAGGAACTAGGGTTTAACTTTTTCCCTATTGAAACACTATAAACAGTTATGGAAACTCATACATCGGCAATATACAGGTGTCAACTTACTTGTGAAATGAAGAATTTGTGATTTGGGAGATTTGGAGGAAGATTTGGATGATTTCGGGCATTGAAGACTGATGCACCGTGCACACTCACAAGTGTGCCATGCCTCTCTGGTGTGTTGCGCTAGTTAGAAACCCAGTGCAAATTTTTCTCTGTGTGCACTGCGCAGGGCAGGTGCGCCGCGCCTTGACCCAACTACGTCGTGCCTCCAAGTTTTCACTGTTTGGATGCAAAATCACTCCTTTGGCTTGAGAACATGATTTGCACTTGCTCTCTTCTCGTTTGGGATGCAAATGAGCTTCCTTTGTCATGAAAACACCATATATACTTTCGAAAACCCACTTTCCTAATGTTTGTATTTCACTTGTTTTTTGAAACTCTATTTTGGGCAGTTTGTCTTACTTTTTTCCTTTGATGGACTAAATGCTTTGAAATTTTGTTTCTTTTGCAAGAACTAGAGTGCAGAGGCTTGGCAAGGTGACTAGGGCTACCTCTTGAAATTATTACATATAGAAATGATGAAATTACATGAAATTTTGTACATAAAACATAAAAAAACTCTGTTTTTCCTCAAAACAAAGTTTTGAGGAAAAATCAATCACTGAGCATGTGATTATTGAAATTTTAGTTGCTAAGACTTTATTTGACCTCCTCATGTGCCTATTAACCATTATTGAGCGTTTAGAAGACCTTATTGACAAAACCCTAGACCTAATGAGACCTAAAACCATAAAAATTACTTTTCCAAATGTAAAGGAAAAAATGAATGTAAATGACCTGAAAATGGGCCAACAAGTAAAGATCATGAGGAAAAAATTTATAAAATTCCATTGCCATCAGATGATCCATGATCCTAATGGAATGCAGCTAATCAGATGAGACACATAAAATGCAATGCAACAAGAGAATTTTGATCACTGATGGAGGGATGAAGATACCAACACTAACATTGGCTCCAATGGGGATGGTACCTCGTTGGAGGTGCCAAGAACTATAGATCTCTGGGAAAGCAAGCAGTGCCTTCATCCATTGGGCTATGGAGTCAATAACTTCAACAAACCAAAACCAATATCTTAACTCAAAACCGATTGAATTTCAGGACTGAAATATGACTCAAAACTAACTCAATTTCAAGATTGAAATGCAACTGAAAACTAACTCAAAACTGATGCAAATAATTCACGCCAAACTGAAATCAGACCTTCAGTTTTATAACCTTCACTTTGAGCCCCAAAATAAATGAATGATTACAACACAAACTTGCAATGAAGAAAATAAAATATACAGTGAGACATATGACAGCAGAAAACATTTCAGAGGTAGTACCGTTTGAGCAGTCGACCATTGACGGGCCCACCTAGACAATCTTCTCCATTCATTTCTTTTAGCAAGAAAGCATTTTTGCCCCGATATACAAGAATTTTGAATGGACCTTTCCGCAAATTCTTGAACTTGCCATGCTTACCTTTGTCTTCGTTTCGAACATCCCATTTCAACACTATATCTCCAATTTGAAAATTGTCTGCCTTTTCCTTTTGATCATATATTTTCTTGATTCTCTCTTGCAGCGTGAAGGTATTCTGAAAAACCTCCTCTCTAGTCTGCTATAAATGGATCATCTGATTGATTCTTTGTTGGAAAGGATCTTCCTCACTGCCAGCTTCCTGCAGAAGTTTAACAACCGAGATTGTGAGAGAGGTCTGGAACACCATGTCAACACCATACACAATCTCGGGACATGCCTATAGATTTCTTTTGACTTACTCTATCTACCCAAAGTGCATTAACAAGCTTTTTATGCCAACTCTTCTTGTTTGTTTCCAACAGCTTTTTAATAATATTGACCAATGATTTTTTTGAAGATTCCACCAATCCATTACCTTGTGGATATTTTGCAGTTGAATGCCCCGAGGTAATTTGATATTTATTACAAAAATCAATCATCTTTTTAGATTTAAAAGCTATCGCATTATCTATAATCAGCTTGTTAGGACAGCCAAAACGTGACAAAATATTATTTTCAAGAAACTAAATAATTACTAAATCAGTGGCCTACCTAGTGGGAAACGCATCAATCCATTTAGTGAAATAGTATGTCGATTTGAGGATCCATTTGTGTTGTGCTGAGGTAGTAGGATGGATCTAGCTAATGAAGTCTAAAACCCACTACTGAAATGGAGCACTTACTTCAATCGGCTTGAGTGGTAAAGGCTGTAATTTTCTCCTTCCTTGAAAAATCTGACACTCGTGGTAGCTTGTAACAGTTTTGTACACATCAGCAAAGAGGGTTGGCCAATAATATCCCACTCTCAAAATTTTATTGGCTGTTGTCTTCCAAAATATATGACCTCCACAATCTCCCTTATGAAAATCATCCATGACCTGTTTTGCTTCATCCTCACCCAAACAATTCAGGAAGACACTACTGAGATCTTTCCAATAGAGTGCATTATTCATTATACAAAATTTGGCAGCCTTTAATTTCAGGGTCCTACTTTTTTTCTTAGCCATTCTAGGTGGCGGTGAAAGATGTTTGAGTACATAAACAATATTTGAATACCAAGGAGAAAGAAGAAATATTTTTGATACCTGAACAAGAGAACTTTCTTCATCTTCTTCGGACATAGCAGCAATGAGATTAATGTCCAAGGCATGCAAATTAGACTCCAACATAATTTTGGCTAGTGCCTGTCCTTTGATGAGCTTCGTTGGTTTGATCTTCACATCATATTCTAACAAAGCTGCAATCCATTTGCCTCGTCTCCCTTCCAGATCTGTTTGCACTAACACATCTTTAACGGTAGCATTAGGGACATAAGCAAGGATGTGAGAATGCAGAATATAGATTCAAAAATCTTTCAATGCCTTTACCAAAGCAAGAGCTTGCTTCTCTAATATTGTACTTTAAAGCTGCATCCCTTATGGTTTTGCTAAAAAGAGAAATTGGTTTCTCAAGCTGGTCTCTTTTCTGTATTAAAACTGTTGCCATAGTATGATCCAAAACAAATGAAAACAAAATGAAGTCTTGGGAATAATCCGGGCTAATCAAAACGGGAGCTGAAGAAAGGGCCAACTTTACCAGATTAAAGGATTTGATGGCTTCCTTGGTCCACTTTACTACACTATCTTTCTTTAACATGTTTGTGATTTCCCTCAAATGTTCTGCAAGATTTGGCACAAAACGACGTAAGAAATTCATCTTATGTTGAATGCTTGGATCTCCTTTTTGCTTCGTGGAAAATCAATCTTCTGAATGGCTTCCACTCAAGCTGAATTGATGCAGATTCCCTCCTTGGATATGATATGACTGAGACGCTTGCCTTCATCCATGGAAAACAAACTCTTCCTTGGATTGAAAGATATGCCATACTTTCTACACCGTTGAAGTACAATCTTCAAATGATAAAGGTGCTCTTCATCTGAATTAGAAAAAATTGTCAAATCATCAAGATAAACAACTAAAAATACATCTTTTTGATTACCAAATAAGATATCCATAGCCCACTGAAAGGTCACACCAGCATTCTTTAATCCGAATGGCATCTTGGCATAATGGAAAGTTCCCCATGGAGTGGTGAACTTCGTTTTGTCCCTGTCATCCTCATAGACCAGAATTTGGTTATAACTAGAATACCCATCAAGTAGCAACATGCGGGATGCTCCAAATACTCTTTGATGTACGTGATCCATCTTGGGAAATGGATAGTTATCTTTCAAAGACACCTTATTCAGATTTTTGAAATCAATACATAATCGAATCTCACCTATTTTCTTGTGCATGGGCACCAAATTAGAAATCCAATATGAAAATATTATGGGAATGATTATACCAGCTTTGTATAATCGATTCGCTTCCTTCTCTATTGAGGGCAACAACTTTGGTTTTATCCTTCTTAGCTTTTGTCGAAATGGATTTTGATTTGGCTTGATCGGTATTATGTGCTGAATTATGCTCTTATCATATGCCTTCAAATCTAAATATTCCCATGCAAATACATCAGTAAATGAAGATAATAAACTAATGTACTTTGCATTTACCTGAGGAGGTAATGCCTTTGACAACTTCACCATCTTTGGATTTTCTGTTGTTCCAATATTCACATCCTCAGCTCCTTTCTTGGTTGGCAGCAAGCTTGGTTTTCAGGCTACATCATCTTGATCAAACAACTCCTCTAAAAGTATTAGACCTTTAGGAATGACATTGTCCTTCAGCTACAAAACTTACATCTGATTTACTTCCATATCCTCTTCACCGTCATCATGCTCCCCACCTATGGAAGTGTCTTTGTGCTTGCCTTCATTTTGCAGAAATTCTTCGATCTCTTTATCATCTTCATATCCCTGCCAATACCTTTGATTATCAAGGACAGATGGGCAATGTTTCACATGGATTTCAAACTTATTGTTTGAATTCATCATAATTTTCAAATTGCTTGCAGTTGTTGCAAGTGAATCTGCAATAACATTTTGTACACGAGGGACACATGTCAAAGTGTAATCCAAAAACATTCTCAAAATATCTAATACTACATTACAGTAGGCCTGCATTCGAGGATGCTTAGCTTGGTATTCACCTTTCACTTGCTTGATAACTAACTTGGAGTCGCCATATACTGAAATTCTTTTAGCATTTAACTTTTTGAGGATTTTCAAACCAGCAATTAAAGCCTCATATTCAACCTCATTATTTGAACAATCAAAAGCCAATTTATAAGAACAAACCCTTACATTACTTAGCACTTTATCCGGTGAGAAAATAGGGCTGTATATCCAAATACTAATTCCAACACCTTCCCTTCCTACTGTGCCATCAAAATCCATGCTCCACAAACTGGCTTCATCCTCCAAACTCTAAAATTATGTTTTCTCTTCTACTTTTTCTTGTTGTTCATCATTTTTTTGCTACTGTCGGAAGGTTGATTGATCAACGGTACTATCAAGCCTTTGTCTTTCTTGCTTTAGTACAACTCTAAAATTTTCGGTGATCTCTGGAATATCTTTTACTTTAACTAATTGACTATTTACATCATTAAAACTATCATAATATAGAACAAATTATTCTAAATCAATATGTACATAGTTGATTGGATGATTTAGAGGTTTCTCCTTGCTAGTGATCATGTACTTCATCTTTTTCTCATGGTATAATTTCTTCAACTGACCAAACACAAGAATAGTAGCATAGGAGAAGTCAAGCTGCAATGTCCCTTTGAGTTTTGCTCCCCAAGATCTGGAAAGAAGCATGCCAAATCTAGGAGGAATATCAACCACAACCACATATATCAGAACATTTTTCACTGGAATCTGATCCAAACTGGCAACCAAATCTTTAATGAGACCAATGCATCTGACCCTACCAGAATCAAAGGAATAAAGGTCATGATACTTTCTAGTGATGTCCAAACCTGATTTCTACATGATTTCCTTAGGCATGAGGTTATGAGAGGCTCCTAAATCAAACATGGCGTTGCGCAATACATAATCATGCAATCTAAGGCTCATGTAAAAAGGAGCTACATCACTATCCTCAAATTGACCCTCGAGCCAAAGATAAGTTTCGGTTGGTCATTCTCGACATTCACCATATCAGATAACGGATCTAAATTCAAAATCTTTGACACATGACCTTTATAGCTACTATTCTTCATCAATTCAGTCAAAGCTATTGACACTTTTAACTTAGAAATTTCATTTTCTAAGCTAAATGCTGAATTTTTCTCTACCTCTTTGACTGGAGCATCCTTCTTTTCAGTCTTCTCCTTTGATACCATTGGCTGATTTAATATTTCATTTGCTGATTGTGTTTTGCTGGTGGTAGGATCAGCTGCCTCCTTTCCCTTTTTCCGCACATTTGGAGAATCATTCTTTGGCGATGTCATTTCCATCCTCTTCTGAATTGGATTGATGGGTACCTCTCTACTCTCGAGTGAATATTATCGCTGCTAGGTTGTCAAAGCATTCATGTATCCCCTCTGATATTCATCAGATTCTTCCTCAAGAATTGTTTTGTTTGCCAAGATGAAACCTTCATCCCTTTGTACAGCTGGGCTTTCTTAATACTGTTCATCTTCTGCGATATAAATGGGCAGATCATCAGCTGTAAAGAAATGATTCTCTTCTCCAATTATGTTCTCATCATCATCTGATTCTAGACTATGTCCAAAATTTTGCTGTAAGGGTGTCTTAACTTGTTGCTGTGCTGCTTGGTCTTGCGCTTTGTTCTCGTTGCTTGATTCTGAATTGTGCTTGCTTCTGACCACGAAAGTTTGGATTTTTGACTTGTGTTTTTAGGCTTATCAGCAATTGTAAACCTATCAAACATCTTCTCAATCTTGCGAAGAAAATGATCTGAGGAAGAAGCTTCCTCCTTTATGGTTACCTTCTTTTTGGCCTTTGCTCTAGTTCTCTTGGCAAGCAGATTTGCCTCAACGCTGACTACAATTTTCTGCATGTCTTCCAATGTGGGTGGATCTCTTTCTCTCAATTGATAGGTCATATCAGGATCCAAGCCATCAGGAAATTTAATCAAATCCAGTGCCATAGGTGGCTTTATATCAGCAGGAATTGCATTGTAAATAGAATTGAATCTAACAAAATAATCTAGGACACTCTCACCAACATTCCACTTAATGTTTTCATATTCAGAAAGAATTTGAAGTGGATTTTTCTTTACCTCCCAGCGGTCCAAAAATTGTATTTTAAGTACTTCCAATGAATTGATTGTTCTAGCTGGCAATGCTCTAAACCACTTTCTGATCTCACCTCCAAACATTTTCAAAAACAATCTCATTGTTACATTCTCTACATCTATTTCGTGGATATCAAAGAAATCACTCATCCGATCAACATGTCACTGAGCTATGATACCTTGGGGGCTGCCATCAAACAATGGAATTTTGCTTTGGTAATCAGCGGCCATGTCATCCAAGTTTTGAGGCAAAACAAGAGGTGCATATCTAGCAACCATTGCCCGAGGTGGATTTACGACTAGCCTTGGGGATGCAGGGGTTGTTGGAGCAGCTGATGTGACCAGTGTATGACGTGTTGAAGGGGGTGAAGAAATTTTTTATGTTTGAGGTGTAGAAGGAATGGATGGAGGTGAAAACACTGCAGATTTCTGATCAAGGATGGAGGGCTGCACAGAAATGGTGGGAATAAAAGGAGTTTCAACAGGAATTTCTAAACCAGATGCAATAGCAGATGAACTAAGAGTTGTAGATGCAGATTCTAAGAATTCAGGAATGTTTGTAGCTACAATGGAAATTTGAAGATTCAAAATATTATCGTCAATTGATCTATTGGCCTTTTCAGTTTCAAGATCTTTGACAAACTCTAGATTTAGGATAGTAGAACCAACAACACTTTCAGATTTAGTTTCAAACAACGATAGATAAAAATGTTCATCAAACTCAAGATCTTCAAGATATTCAAAATGAACCGAGCATGAATAAGATCTAAACACATGAATCACAGAACATTCTTAGCGGATAATTCTTGGGATGAGATTTGGGTTTTCGTACATGGGAGGAGGATCTAGATCTAGATTTTCTCTAGTGTATCTTCTGGAAGCCAATGTTTTGAATTATTCCCAAAAATCAAATGGACATTATCAACTTGTTTAGCCTATCAAATTCTAAACTCATCATCCAAAAGTCTAGAATTATTTGATGTACTAGGGAAATTTTCAAGTCAGATGTTCAATTTATAAGACTAGACCGAAGATTGATTGAAGCAACATTTATCTACTTATGTGCTCGCAAAGAAATGTGCAGTTTGAAGGCTACTTGGCATAATTTCAGGCTCTGTTTGTAGTTTATAAAGAAAATAACACTAACAAATAAATAAGTTATCCCCAGTATGGTCACCAATATCTTAGGGCCTAAATCTACCTTAGGTTGAGAAAGGTAGGATCTACGGTAACATCAAACCACGCTTAACCTAGTAGCTAGCCCTACCAAGTTGGGAGAGGGCTCTCTCCTTGTCAATATCAGTAAAATATTGCAAACGAGGCTTGGGATGACTGATGTCAGAACTAATTTTTGGCTAGTTATATGCTCAGAGGAGTTTGATTGAATTTGATGATGTTTTGTTAGCTCAAAAGTGAAAGGCAAATTTGGGTCCGGGGAATGGACTTAGTTTTGCAGAGGTTTCTGTGGGGTAGGGTAGGAAAATGCTTTAGTACTTCAAAATAAGTGAGAGGGAGATTCTTAATACTGGTGAGGAGTTGGAGAGGGCATGAAAATCTCAGGGATCCTCTTCAAACAGTAGAAAAAATAAATAACTAAACAAACCCTAGGTAGAGCACTACAACTTCAATGATTTCTACCTTTATCCTTGATTCATTTAGTTCAGCTGAAAAAGAGAGATAATGGCATACATAAACAAATGGAAACTTGAATTATAGAAGAATACACAATACCAAATCAATTTTCCACAAGAATCCCACAAAATGCTGCAAAACCTTGTCTATTCCTTTGCCAAACTGCAGAGATGAATGTACAATGCTGCTCAAAGCTTTCACAAAAGTCCAACCCTGACAAATGACTGAAAATGTACTAGATATAGAAAACAAGAAACTCATGCTAGGCTTTAGGGGTTGAATTCATGAGTTTAGGAGTTGTTCCAACAAGATCTAAACCAAGAACTGAAAAGTAGGCAGTGGAACAACTTTCCTCTAAAATCTAGGAAACTGATTTATTCAGTTCAAAACTACTTTTTCATGATGTATCTACCTCCATGAGTGAAATTTTAGCATATTTACATCAAAATCCATCACGCTACATCAAATTACATCATGAGTTTGGCTATGAGAGAGAGAAAAGTCAAAATGAGAAAAAACTAGGCGAAAAAAAGAGAGTTTTTTTGGGCAAAAAGCCAATTTTCCATCATGTGTGCCACGCCTCTATCCCTTTGCATAGCGACTTTTTACAACTTATTTTAGAGGCCTTCCCATGCACCAAATTTACTCCAAGTGGGATTTTTGGAAAGTTATGTCTATCTAACTTCTAGAACAAGTAGAATTTATGAATTTGGAGTCTATTTTCCCCTCCAAAAGTGAGTTCTCCCAACACTGCTTCCTGTGTGGCCAAAAAGGGGTAGAAAAGGTCATTTTTGAGATGTTTTATACCCTTTTGGAAGCTCAAAACTTGACAAAACTTCTTGGCCATTTGTGGGCATTCATATTTTTGCTTGAGGAATCCAAAAATTTTGAGTTTTCCTCCAAAGGAGGTCCCTAGCAAAAGCACGTGCCAGGTTGCGCAACGCATTAGGCAGAAAAACCTATGTTTTGCTCCAAAATTCAAAATCAGCAAAAAGTATCCCAAATTTCTTGAAATTTGGGTTGAGTGTTCTAAAATCAAGTGCTATGTTGGGCTAAGGAAGCCTCAGCCAAAATCTTGAGCTTGTCTTGCTCTTTCCTCTTCCTCAAAGCTTTCCTCAACTTGGCCTTCAAAATCCTAATTCGTGCTTTGCAAATTTTGTTTCTCGCCAAGTAATGATAGGCCATGTGCCTCAACACCTTTTTCTCTTTGTTGGCCTTCTCCAACATTTTTCCAGGTACATTTTTACCATCTCAAGCCAATATTCACGATCAGCATCAATTTCTTGTTTAAGTGGTGTCAACTTGACTCTCCTCCTCTTGGCAGCTTGCCAGTTTTCTCTTATGTTTTGGAGCTCCATGATGGTTTGTTGATCCTCTATCTATTTGTTCCTCTACTCAAGATATTTGATTGTCCACTTAGCTCTTTCTAGGTTGAGAGACAAGTCATGAATGTCAGCTTGTTGTTCCTGAATGATCTCCTTGAGCTTTGAGCTTTGGGAGCCCAAATCGGTGTCATCATCTTGAATGAGAATGAAATCTCTCTCTTGACCTTCTGAAGGCCCCTCATCATGAAATGGTCGCCTACCCTTGTCCTGTACCTACTTTTCTGTTGAAGGAAATGAGACCCCTTCTACCCTAGTTGGAGATAGTACTCATTTTGCTGCTGCAAACAATCTCCTTGTGCCCTTTTGATAAGTGACAAACACTAGCCTACTGGTGGTTTGAGTCTCATGCATCTCTTGCTCATGTGAAGGCTCTCCTGCCTCATAAAAAATTGGTGAGGGTACTTGAAAGCCTGTTAAGACCTCATATGAAATGAAATCCTCCCATGAAACATTCAGTAAACTAAGCTGGTGCAAAACCACAATCTTGATTAATGAAAAGTGATAAATGTTGTTATACTGCTGACTAGGAGGTTTCTTTTGCACCAATGTGGTCATTTTCTTGATATTCTAGCATATGAAATAGGGGAGGTTCATCATCCTCACCCTAGTCAAGTGCATCAATAATGTGATGTGATAGGCATACATGCGAGAAAATCTGCCTTCACAGCTGAAATATTTGATTATGAGCTTCATCAATGGAGCATATGTGTCTTGAAGATACCTGAAAGGGAAAACTCTACTAATTTGCCTCTGAAAACCAACCTTGATATAAGGCTCATAATGTTCCATATCAACCAGCTGTCTCTTGTTCCATTGCTCACCCACATTCGGAATACTTGTTTCTTCAGCTATAGATTCTGTTGTCAAAGCGAATGTCACACCTGCCAAATTGACCTGACTATTGTGAAGATGGAGGAAAAACAATCTAGCTAGCTCATGATGGTATTTGACTCTTTCCATCATCTCACAAAATTGATAACAGGAATGATTTTTGAAGCATGCTATAGCAATTGGGCAAGCCAACAACTCATTAACTATAGTGGGATCCTCCCAGATATGTTTTCCACCCTTGTGAGGTCTCCTTGGTGCATGAATTTTTTTGGAGTCACTTACTATTTCCTCATTTCTATCATAAAATGAATCTGACTCTAAGTTTTCCATTGTTTAATGTTTCTTAGATGAGTATGAAGAGATTTTATAGTGTCAATAGGTATTTGCTGCTAAACAATAGGGATTAATGATAGACTGTGAATGGACTGTGAATAGGGGGTTTGGGATGCTGCTTGTAGGGTTATTGGAAATTGTAGAGTTTGGGGAATGATGTTTAGGGTTTGGGGTAGTGGGATTAGGGATTAGGGTTATTAGTTTTAGGGGTAGGGGGAATAGGTAAGTGTGAGTGAAGGAGGAAAGAGGTGTATGAAATGGTAGTGAGGGGAAGTGAAATGGCAGGGGTGAATAGGACAGCAAAAACTATAATTTCTAAACCCTAGGCAATTTTCTCAATACAACTGTGCAAGGAAATAGGGTTTCATTTTTTCCCTATTGAAACACCTTAAACACTGATGGAAACTCATACATCAGCAATATAGGGGTGTCGACTTACTTGTGAAATGAAGAATTTGTGATTTGGTAGCTTTGGAGGAAGATTTGGATGATTTCAAGCCTTGAAGACTAATGCGCCACACACACTGACAGGTGCACCATGCCTCTCTGGTGCATCGCGCCAGTTATAAACATAGTGAAAATTTTTCTCTGTGTGCGTCGCACAAGCTAGGCGCGTTGCACCTCCAAAATTTCACTATTTGGATGCAAAATCACTCTTTTGGCTCGAAAACACGATTTGCACTTGCTCTCTTCTCCTTTGGCATACAAATGAGTTTCCTTTGACATGAAAACACTTTATATACTTATGAAAACCCACTTTCCTAATGTTTGTATTTCACTTGTTTTTTAAAATTTTGTTTTGGGCAGTTTGTCTTACTTTTTGCCTTTGATGGACTAAATGCTTTGAAATTTTGTTTCTCTTGTAGGAACTGGAGTGCAGATGCTTGTCAAGGTGACCAGGGCTACCTCTTGAAATTATTACATATAGAAAAAATGAAATTACATGAAATTTTGTACGTAAAACATAAAAAAAAAACTATGTTTTTCCTCAAAACAAAGTTTTGAGGAAAAATCAATCCCTGAGCATGTGATTATTGAAATTTTAGTTGCTGAGACTTTATTTGACCTCCTCATGTACCTGATGACCATTATTGAGCACTTACAAGAACTTATTGACAAAATCGTAGACCTAATGAGACCTAAAATCCTAAAAATGACTTTTGGAGATGTAAAGGCAAAAATGACTGTAAATGACCTGAAAATGGGCCAACAGGTAAAGCTCATGAGGGAAAAAATTATAAAATTCCACTGCCATCAGATGATCCATGATCCTAATGGAATGCACCTGATCAGATGAGACACATAAAATGCAATGCAACAAGAGAATTTTGATCACTGATGGAGGGATGAAGATACCGACACTAACATTGGCTGCAATGGGGATGGTAGCTCCTTGGAGGTGCCAAGAACTAAAGATCTCTGGGAAAGCAAACAGTGCCTTCGTCCATTGGGCTATGGAGTCAATAACTTCGACAAACCATAACCAATATCTTAACACAAAACTGACTGAATTTCAGGACTGAAATCTAACTCAAAACTGACTCAATTTCAAGACTAAAATGCAATTGAAAACCGACTCAAAATTAACGCAAATAATTCACACCAAAATGAAATCAGACCTTCAGTTTTATAGCCTTCACTTCGAGCCCCAAACTGAATGAATGATGACAGCACACACTTGCAATGAAGAAAATAAAATGGTATGTACAGTGAGATGATAGTGAGGGGAAGTGAAATGGCAGGGGTGAATAGGATAACAAAAACTGTAATTTGTAAACCCTAGGCAATTTTCTCAATACAACTGTGCAAGGAACTAGTGTTTAATTTTTTCCCTATTGAAACACCATAAACACTGATGGAAACTCATACATTGGCAATATAGGGGTGTCAACTTACTTGTGAAATGAAGAATTTTTGATTTGGGAGCTTTGGAGGAAGATTTGGATGATTTTGGGCCTTGAAGACTAATGCGCCACACACACTCACAGGTGCACCATGCCTCTCTGGTGCATCGCACCAGTTATAAACATAGTGCAATTTTTTCTCTGTGTGCGCTGCGGAAGCCAGGTGCACTGTGCCTCCAAGTTTTCACTATTTGGATGAAAAATCACTCCTTTGGCTCGAAAACACGATTTTCACTTGCTCTCTTCTCCTTTGGCATACAAATGAGCTTCCTTTGACATGAAAACACTTTATATACTTATGAAAACCCACTTTCCTAATGTTTGTATTTCACTTGTTTTTTAAAACTCTATTTTGGGCAGTTTGTCTTGTTTTTTGCCTTTGAAGCACTAAATGCTTTGAAATTTTGTTTCTTTTATAGGAACTGGAGTGCAAAGGCTTGGCAAGGTGACCAGGGCTGCCTCTTGAAATTATTACATATAGAAAAAATGAAATCACATGAAATTTTGTACGTATAACATAAATAAACTCTGTTTTTCGTCAAAACAGAGTTTTGAGGAAAAATCAATCACTGAGCATGTGATTATTAAAATTTTAGTTGCTGAGACTTTATTTGACCTCCTCATGTACTTGTTGATCATTATTGAGAATTTACAAGACCTTAATGACAAAACCCTAGACCTAATGATACCTAAAACCCTAAAAATGACTTTTGCAGACGTAAAGGCAAAAATGACTGTAAAAGACCTGAAAATGGGCCAGCAAGTAAAGATCATGAGGGAAAAATTTATAAAATGCCACTGCCATTAGATGATCCATGATCCTAATGGAATGTAGTTGATCAGATGAGACACCTAAAATGCAATGCAACAAGAGAATTTTGATCACTAATGGAGGGATGAAGATACCGACACTAACATAAGGAAAACCTACATATACGCTATTTTGAATTGTCGAACCAACGTGTATACGTGCCTTTGCTATATTGAACCTGCATATAGATCTATAAAAGACGATTTACCCTTTTCAACTATTCAGACATCAGCTATACCCAAACCATCAAATTTACAAATCAAGGCATCCACCAAATATAAAATATAAAAAACCACATAAAGATACTTCTTTTTACGCCATAAGATCTTGACCCATAAATAGAAGTTATCCTTCTTCAAGCGCTCAGGTTCCTCCTTGATTCAGATCCAGCTATGCACAATAACCCAATCACCAGTATTCTAGATCTTTCTCTTCATTAGATATTCAATACTTTTCACTTTACCTAATGATCTCCTCCTCCTTTTATAGTCTTAGGCCTTACTCAATACCATGGTCCAAAACCACTTAGAATCAATACCTTGGACCAAATACCCAGGGTTAATACTTTGGTCAAGATACCTTCGATCAATACCATGGGTAAAAATACCATGGACCAAAACTAAGTTTTCCAACATGTACACGCTTGTTCTTGCGTGAAAGTGCCTGTATACGCATATGTGCCTTTTGGTCTGCAATCCCACGTGTATACGTAGTTTGGTTAAGGGGAACCTGTGTATACCTCTTTTTCTTTCATTTTTTGATCTTGAACTATGATCTGTCATCTGAGTGAGTTGCCATCAAGGACAACACCTATGTCATAGTGCCAAACCTATGTTCATAATGCCAAAACTTGGTGTTTATTAGCCCCAAACAATACCCGAGTGCCTCTACCTAGCCAGTAGTTTCATAACCCAATAGGTTCCCATTACTTTATCAGCCCTCGGGAAAGCCACTACTTAGGTGGTTTATCACCGAGTAAGCCCTTATGGGTTTATCAACTCAGCAAGCACCTAGGTGTCACCAATACACTAAACTCTTTCTAGCACACAACACATAGACACATGCACTAGCCTTAGTAAAAAAACATTTGGGAAGAACACAAGCCTCAGTAGACTTAGAGAATTTGTCTCTCAAATGTATAACACATGTTGTCAAGAAGTTTGAGTCTTTCGTGTGGCCACACTAGCAGCCAGACTCACTTTGTGTTCTTCCTCATGTTCATATGTAGCCTCTCTCGAGACATAAGCATCCATCCATGTACTCGCTAATCCTTAAATTCTCAAATCCTTCCCATGATACACTCCTCTTGTCTCCCACCCAATATTTTTCTTCCCCAACTTCTCTTGTCTGTTGACCCTGTAGCACAATTTATGAGGAAAGTATATGGACTTGCCCTCCACTCAGAATGCCCATATCATCCATTTATTACTACACAACAATTTCATTAAACCAATAGGACAACACTTGAGTTTGCAAGCAACTCCTTCTCTTCAGTCCTCTGAATTTCTGTCCCCTCTCTCAGCTAACCATTTTGTTACATATCCACATAAGTTGCATGATTTACAATTCATAATATTTACAAGAGGTACTAGCTACAAGGGTTATCACAAACCCCAAACCCATATGAAAATTACTAAGTCCAAACCTAAAACAAATCCCAACCCCACACAGAACACAAAACAGATATCAACTCATGTATAAAACAACAAACCCTCTACCTATACACAAAGCACCAATTCCTCAATGTCTACACAAAAATGCCTAGCTTCTTAAGATAACAACCCCGTGGAGTATAATTTTATCGAGGATATGAAGAAAACTAGGATGAATGTATCCCTTTATGACCTTTTTAACCTTTGTCAAGATAGAGAGTTACTCCTGGAAATCTTTAAACCCTCTACTACCTAGTCGAAACCTATAACAAATTTTGAAGCCTTGAGGAAAGTCACTACTACAATTTTGAGTAGCTCAAATGCTTTTACGTCGACTACTAACATTTCTAATATCAGAGCCCATTCTAAATCTCAAACCTCTCCTTTCCTCTGAACCTTTAATTTTTTTTACCACAATGTACAAAATTTATTGTCTAACTCTAGAGCCTCCTCCAATGTTATTCCCTACTTCATGTGCGAAAAAATAAACGTTGTACTAGAATGACTAATGCTAAAATCATTCAATTGAACATGTCAAAGATTAAGTTCATAAGTGAACTTAAATGTTTTTTTATTGGGCCACCCTCCAATACTAGAGTTCAACATGTGATAGATATTATAGTTGTGGAAATACTGAAGCATGAAATTTTTTGTTGAGTAGGAATTGGTCACAAAAGCTCCAAGGATAATTCACATCAAATTGGTCTCATATTTAGTACCCTATAAAGGAAATGTACCCATCAGTTTCACACATTCCACTTTGGGAAACTATTTTCTAGAAACTGACCTTTGTTGCTACATAACCTATCCATCACACTTACCATCTAATATATAGTTTGAACTCTTTCAAAGCTCATAGACCAATAATTATGATATTCATACACTAGGTGTAAATAGTAATAGTTCCATGTAGTTAGGAATAAATACTAAACTTTGGACTTTGTATTTTTCTTGTTATAAGGCACAGTAAAAAGTTGACAGTTAATGCATCCTAATTGATCCAGAAAAAACAAAAAAACTCTTATTTCCAGCCAATTAGAATTTGAATGTACTAACAATACTACAGAATATGAAGCACTTATCTTTGGTATAAAAAAGGATATTGACCTGAAGGTAGAGTGTTTAAAAGTTGTTTGTGATTCAAAATAATTATATGTTAGGTACATAATACCATTCATTATTTATATTCATACCATAAAGGTTATCAACATGAGTTATGAGAACTTATTTATTTATTTATTTATTTATTTGTATCATTTAATATTATTTTTACAATTTTGATAATATAACTACTACATTTACTCTCTATCATTATGATGAGCCCCAATATTGCAACAATAATGTTGCAACTCCCAAGGCTACCAAATTAAATGATAAACCCAGGGTTCATACAAACATAAGAGGTGTCAACACTTTATGTGCATCATGAAAAGTGTGCTTCTTTCATTGATTTGATGCAATGACGTGAATGCCATGAAATCCAAGCCTAAACTAATTGCAAAAATCGAAAGCAAACATAATTAATTTTGTAGAGAGAAATCCTAGTTACTTTTGCAAAAATTAAAGGCTATTCTACTTTTCATGAATGTAAATGTTAATCCTATCTACAAAAATATAAACATTAACCTTTTTGCAGAGTGTGAATGGTATAGCAAAAGGAAGCCTAGTCTAAACAATAAGAATAACAATGTCGAGAATGGAAACCAGTGCTTAATATGTATGAAAGAAAATGAAATCATCCTTCAATCACTGCATTCAAGGTAGATTTTTTCAACAAAGTTCCTAAGGTTCTTCATAAAGTAATCATGAAAATCACCATTATGCTCTTCAAGTCATGAATATGTCCATTAACCATAATTGTAGAGGTGAATTGTAATGGGGAAGAGGAAAGGATTAATAGGTTTTTGGTCTTACTCAATAGTGGTTTTGGAGCCTAGGGTTCATTATTCAATCCTAAGAGACAAAAATCAAGCTTTTGGACTAGATCAAGTTTACACGTGCTACAGGACTGCTACAGGAGCATCTATTTTGCTACAGGAGTGAGATAATTTGTTGAATGCCCAAGTAAATCAAATGAAAATGAGTTGGAAAAAAAAATTTAGGATTTCCTAGGACTCCATTCCAATTTTAATCACTCTAAAATACCCTTGTTAAGACATGCTTAAAAATACAGAAAATTACTACTCTAAAAACTGGAAATTCAATACATAGTGAGCTAGTTAACCTTCAAAATGCCAAGTGAAAAATATATGGGATAAATTTTGTTGTTAAATTGAATTATTTTATGACACAATACAAGTCGAATCAACTACAATGAATTTCATTAACACGTTCTAAAAATGGCAGAAAATTACTACTATTTTGCTCCAAGGGACTTCCAGAAATTCTAGATTTGTGAACTAGTAAACCAATCCAATTAGCTCAATGATGAATATGAATTTGTTAAGAAACCAACTCACAAAAATATAGAAAAGATAGATCAATGAATTCAAAATTTTCCTCATTGAGGGGGCAACCTCCTTTACATTACACAAATGAACAATTCTTGGATGATACAAATGACAAAACCTCCTTTCTATATATAGGAGTCTAAGGGGTCACAAATATAATCAAAGTCGACATAAACATAATAATATAAGGGAACAAAAATAACAATAGTGGGCTTTTATGGGGCATAATAATAACTATAGGGGCACAATAATAACAATAAAGGCTACAATGACAATAGTAATGGGGGAGTCACTAGTATTATAGGACCTAACATGCCCCTCTCCTTCAAAAAAGTGTTTTCCTCAATGCTTGGGTATTTATGGATGCTTCTATGTACAATTCTCATCCTCCCATGTGGAACCTTTAGTAGGTAAGTTCTTCCACTTGATGAGATACTCTAAAATTGATCGATTCTGTAGCTGTCAGTTCTTATTTATGTCACTGCTTCAAGTTCCAATATGATTTGTCCTTCCTCGTCAAGTTCTGTAAATATTGTTTGAACTGGGAGCTTGTCACCTATAACCTTCTGTAAGCATGAAACATGGAAAACTGGGTGCACTTGGGAAGCTGCAGGAAGCTCTAATTTGTATGCCATAGTACCAATCTTTTGCAACACCTTGTACAAACCATAATAATTTGGTGATAATTGATTCTCCTTCTTAGCTTGCTTGAGGGACATTTGTTTATACGGTTGTGGATGTAGAAATACATAGTCACCTACATCAAAACTTTTTTCACAGCAATGTTGATCTTCCAGTTGTTTCATTCTATTATGTGCCAAAGTGAGGTTATTTTTTAAGAGTTGGAGAACTCGTTGGTGATGCTTGATGTGATCTTCCACTACCTGAACCTTAGAATTTTCTCTTAAATATGATGTGATGTATGGTGGATGATATCCATAAAGTGCGATAAATGGGATCATTTTTGCTGCATTATGAAGGAAGTTTTATACCACCATCAGCAAGAGGTAACCATTTGAACCATTGTATCTATTTATCAGATACAAAGCAACGAATATATCCTTCCAAACATTTGTTTACTATCTCAGTGTTCCCATCAAATTGAGGATGATAAGATGAGCTATGAGCTAACTGAGTACCAAGACAAGAAAATAATTTTGTCCAAAACTTTCCAGTGAAAATGGGATCTTTGTTGCTTACAATAATATTTAGGTTTCCATGTAGCTTTTGAATTGTTTCCATAAATGCAATACAAATTGTATTAGCTTTAAATGGATGAGATAATGCACAAAAGTGTGCATACTTGGTAAGTTTGTCAACTACCACCATGATGACACTCTTTCCTTCAGACTTGGGTAAACCTATGATAAAATCCATTGAAACCTCCTCCCAATGTTGACTTGGAATGGATAGAGGTTTTAATAGACCTAGGGTCTTAATTGTTTCAACTTTATTTTATTGGCAAACCAAATATTCTGCCACAAACTTTTAAATAACAAATTTAAGGCCATCCCAAAAAAATTCCTTCTTAACCTTGTGGTAAGTTTTCATAAATCATGAGTGCCCTCGTAAGGGAGAGGTGTGTAATTCCATAAGAATATTTTTTTTAAGTTGGGAATTATTACATAGGTAGAAGTTATCTTTTTACCATAACGAATCAATTTTCCAACTAAATGTATCATATGTACTGGGATCTTGCTGTAACTTTTGAATGAATTCCCACACTTCTTCATCATTCTTCCATTCATTCCTTGCTTCATTTATCCAATTTGGTCAGATAATAGAAATGGTGCAAATAAATTCTTCCACATCCTCATCCTTTCTTGAGAGTGCATTTGCCACAACATTTTTCTTCCCTTTTTTGTAGGATGATTTCAAATTCATAACCCAACAAATTTTTGACCCATTTTTGTTTGTCTTCTGAAGATAATCTTTTCTCTAAAAAGTATTTAAGACTATCATAATCCGTTTTAACCTTGAAGTGCCTTTCCATTAGGTAGGCTCAGCATTTCTTAAGTGCATGTAGTATTGCCAACATTTCATTCTCACAAATAGCTTTGTGTGAATACTTTCCTTTGATTGGACCACTTTTGAAAGAAATGGGTCTTTCTTCTTGCATTAAAACAACACCAATTCCATTTCCTAAGGCATCACATTCCACAATAAAGGTTCTTTTGAAGTCCGGCATAGCTAAGACCGATGCTTGGCACATTCCCTCTTTAATATGTTCAAAGGCCTTCGTTGCTTCTAGGGTCCATGAAGGTGCATCTTTCTCCAATAATGTTGTTAGAGGTACTAATATTATCCCATAATTATTAACAAACTTGCGATAATACCTTTTCAACCCACGAAATCCTCACATATGCTTTATGGATGTGGGGATTTTCCATTCCTTAATGGCTTTAATTTTTCTAGGGTCTACCTTAACACCTTCATGTGATACAATATGACCCAAATATTCCACCTCTTGTACTCCAAAGAAACATTTGGAGCTTCTTGCATATAATTATTTCTCCTCCAATAGTTTGAGCACCCTTTCAACATGTTGAACATGATCCTTCCAAGACTTGTTGTAGATTAGTATATCATCAAAAAACACAAACACAAATTTTCTAAGGAAGGGTTTGAAAATGGAATTCATCAAACCTTGAAATGTAGAAGGTGCATTGGTAAGGCCAAAAGGCATGACCAAAAATTCATAATGACTCTCATGAGTTCTAAATGTTGTTTTCGAAATGTCTTCAGTCTTCATTTTGATTTGATGACATCCTGAATGAAGATCCAACTTGGTGAAGTAAATTGATCCATGTAATTTGTTATTGAACTAGCTCACAAAAGATAGCAAAGATAGATCAATGCCTTAGAAATCAACCTCTTCAAGGGGGTAACCTCCTTTACATTACACAAATGAAAAATTCTTTGATGATACAAATGACAAGGCTTCCTTTCTATATATAGGATTCTAAGGGCTCATAATATAATCAAAGTCGACATAACAATAATAATGTAAGGGCACAATAATTACAATAGTGGGCTTCTATGGGGCACAATAATAACAATATGGGGACTGCATGGTCACAACAATATAATAAGGGGGTTGCACTAATCACAATAAGGGGTTACACTAGTAGTATAGGGACCTAAGATGCCCCTCTCCTTCAAAAAGTGTTATCCTCAACGCTTGAGTAGTTCTTGATTCTTTTGTATAAAATTCTTGTCCTCCCATGTGGAATATTCAGTGGGTAAGTTCTTCCACTTGATGAGATACTCTAAAATTTATCAATTTCGTAGCTGTCAGGTTCTTGTTTCTATGACTTCTCCAGGTTCCAATATGATTTTTCCTTCCTCATCAAGTTCTGGAAATATTGTTTGAACTGAGATCTTCTCATTATGTAAGGTCATCATTTCTTAAGTGCATGTAGACTTGCCAACATTTTCTTCTTATAAATAACTGTGTAAATATTTTCCTTTGATTGGATGACTTTTGAAAGAAATGGGTCTTTCTTCTTGCATTAAAACATCACCCATTCCATTTCCTGATGCATCATATTCCACAATAAAGGTTTTTCTGAAGTCTGGCGTAGCTAAGACCGGTGCTCGGCAAATTGCCTCTTTAAGATGCTCAAAGGCCTTCATTGCTTATGGAGTCCATGAAAATGCATCTTTTTTCAATAATGTTGTTTTTAGAATGTCTTTAATCTTCATTATTATTTGATGATATCCTAAACAAAGATCCAACTTGGTGAAGTAAATTAATGCATGAAATTCATCCAATAATTCATCAATGATAGGAAAGGGAAATTTATCTTTAATAGTGAGTTTGTTGAGCTCTCTATAATCTGGACACATGTGCCATGACCCATCCTTCTTGTGCATCAATACTACTAGAGTAGAGAAAGAACTTTGACTAGGTTGCATTATACCAGCCTCTAGAATTTCTGCAGCCATACATTCAATTTCATTATTTTGGGCATAGGTATATTTGTAATGCCTAATGTTTGGAGGAGCACTTCCTAGAACAAAATGAATAGAATGATCATGATCAGGAATAGGTGGTAGGCCTTTGGGAGTCTCCAATACCTTGGAATGATTTTCCAAGAATTTTTGGAGATCTTGAGAAATAGATTATTTCAATGTGGGAACCTCTAGCAACCATAATTGTGCAATTACGCCTTGTTTTTCTTTCTTTAGAAGTTTTGTCAGTCTGTTACAGCTGATTATCTTTCCCGGTTTCCCTATGATACCCCTTAATTCAACTTCCTTTCCTTCTGAAGAAAATTTCATGAAAAGCTCTTGAAAACTAAAAGCTATTGTACCCAAGGATTGTAGCCATTAGACTCCTAGTACAACATCAGCACCACCCATTGGAATGGAAAGCATTGGGTTATTTGATACATATTCTCCCATGGATAGCTTGATATTATGGCACCTTCTAAAGCAATTTATGGTTCCTCCACTTCCAACCATCACTTGCCACTCCGGTGCTAGATATAGGAAGAAATTCAATTCCTTGGCTATCTTACAATGAATAAAATTATGGGTACCACCCGAATCAATCAACACTATTACCTTTCTCTTCTTGATATGTCCTCCTATCTTGATATAGGAGTTGTAATTCCGGCCAATGCATTACAATATATGGTTGGATTCATTTCTTCTTTCTTGATGTGATCTTTCACTTCTTGAACCTTTTTCTTCTTGATATGTCCTTCTATCTTGAGAGTTTGAGGAGTGGTAATTCTTTCCAATGCTTTACAAGATATGTTCGAATTCATTTCTTCTTTCCCTGGGGTTGGTTCCTGGTGTATATCCTCTTCTTTTGATGTTTCTTAATCCTTTTCTTCCTCTTCTTCACAATCTATGTAAAATAATTTCTTCTCACCACACTTGTGACCTATAGTGTATTTTCTATCACAAATGTAACAAATCCCTTTTTCTCTTTTTTCTTCCAATTTTTTCATGCAAACCTTGTAGGTTGTGGAAGGCTAGAAGAAAAAACACTTCCATATTTATAGTTGTGAGTGGCAAGATTCCTTGTTTCCATAACTCCGCTTTCAATTTTTCTTTCCAACCTGAATTCCTTCTCCAATGAATCAAATTCCCAAAGTTGAACCACATGTTGAATGTTTTTCTTTAAAGTCCCTATGAAGACATCAATCCCTTTCTTCTCTGGAATATCATTTACCCTTATATTCAATTTTTTGAAATTCTCAATGTGCTCTACCATTAAACCCTTTTTTTGGAGATTTATCGATTGGCTAAAGAAGGTGTTACTCTTTGCCTCCTCATAATGTGCTATCATTTCTTCTATGAAAATTGACCAAGTGACAAGTGCTTTACGAGGACAAAGCCCTTCATACCATAAAAATTGATTTGGTTATAAATATAAGGATGCAATACATACATTTTGTAACAGCTTCACCTCACATAGATCAAAACATTTCTTCATCTGTAGCATCCAATTTTCTAGATCCTTTCCATCAAACTTCCTCATATTACCTTTCCTTGATTTTAGGAGCTCGATCTTGAAACAACTGTAACTCTATAATTTCAGATCTCCTAGTTCTGAAATTATGACCTGCGGTAGCTCTCTGTGTCCTCTTTCCAATGCCACCATTCTTATTTAAATTGGATTCTCCAAGAAATATTTATGCACAATCTTGCAAGATGACCTGATTATATACCTTTTCATAAGATCGAACTTGTACAAAGTTCCACGTGTCACTGTTTCCACCTTCGGACCTAAAACTGATACACAAAAATCTATAGGCTATTCTATTTCTATAAATTCTTACAAAACTTCAATATGATGCTCAGAAGGAAAGTTATGATGATTTTCCCAAGATCACTCGTTTGGGATGTAATTTGGGAGCCTGCAAAAACCCTAAATGTCTTGGATTGTATCTCTAAAAATATAGCGAAACAAGATCTGACATTCGGGCCCGAGTTTCACATAGTGGTTGTTCTACATAAAATTTTTCTTCTTGTAGCATTCTAATAGCTTCATGTAGCAAATGTTCCTTCTTGTAGCAACTTTGTTCTTCATGTAGCAATTATGTTCTTCCTATACTAGTTTTGTTCTGGTCTTGTAGAAGTTCTATTTTGTGCATGTATAATCTTGTTTTGGGCTTGTAGAACACAACCTGAATCATGTAGAAACCTTTATTTGCATGCCAAGAGGTGGTGGGTCCACCTTTTATTTTTATTGTTGTTTTTTTATCATTTATTGTTTTGTTTTCAATTTTTTTCTCTTTTTTTTTCATTGCATGCAAAATAGACTCATAGTGCTTTGAGTTAATTGACTTGTCCCCAACTTCTTTTTGAACTCCATGATAACATCCCACTTTCTTAACTCTTTTTTGTCACTTTTCTCTCATTTATCTCCCACGTGTGAGGTTGTCCTTTGGAGAAAAGTTAAGTGACTTGCTAAATAAGACTAAGGCTTCCTACTATTATGTTTGTCTATAAAAGACCTTTCCTTCTCATACTTCTATTTTTTTCTCAAGCTAGAATAGGTTTGAAAGGTGAGGTTAGAGCTTTGCATATCTATGCCTTACCATGAGTGTTTTTTGGGCAGGATGTTGTTGTAGTTGTGGAGACTACCTTTGATGACCTTGATGTTACATGTGATAATATACTGGAGGTCCTCTAGGTTTTCTTCTTGTTGTTGTTGCTTTTCTCCTGAGATGCTTCTGATGTGAGTGTTATAGTTTATTATATTTCATTTCTAAAAAGAGGTAAGGTTGGTGTGCATGTCTTTTTCAATTTCTTGAGAAAGATATGTATTTTTATGTTCTCTTGCTGACTGATGCTTGATGATGTAGGTTTTTCCTTCATGCAGATGTTATTTAGATCAGATGTTACTATTTTTTTAGTGATCAAGAATATTTTAGCAGCTAACAAAGGTTATTTAGCTGCTCAAAATCAATGAAATGACTCTCCCTTACTTGCATGATAGTTGGTTCTTTAATCTGGTGCTTCCAACTGTGTCCTGTAGGGTCTGTGCAGGTTGCTACAAGACGGTGTGTCTTCTTGTATCAGTCACATAGAACCTTCTAATATCATATTTCTCTTCAGATAAATCCTCCAATAACACTAATAATTCATGATCAATCAATGGACAAGGATGAAAAACCTTGGTTGCGGTGAAAGTAATGAAAGAAGGGGTGAAAATGGGCCTTTTATTATGAACATAGATGAATTTTTGGATAGAAAAGTGACTAAATAGTATCGAAGATTGACGGTGGAGGTGTGGTAAACTTATTCTTTCATTTCCCCATGGAAAACATAGGATTTTATCCTTGTCTCTATGTCAATCATTATCATGTATCAATTTTGGCCACTCCTATAGAAATTCTGGAACACTCTTGTAGTAGAATAGTTTTATCCATATATATCAAATGGTAGGTTGGATTAACTTAAAATTTTGTGAGAATTTTTTCATCATCCTTATTCATCTCCCCATAAAAATCTTAGCCACTGGATACACGAATCCTAAGAGAAAATAAAAATGAATGTAGGTGATGGAGGTCAATTTCTTGAAAAGTGTTTTGGAATAAGGAATTGATGAGAGGGGGGCTGAATTAGTAATTGTGAGATTATTTTCTTTTTGTAGTATGCTTACAATCCCTTTTTATATTCCATTACTTGTGAGAGAATTCATTCATAAATGGAGTAAACAACAAGTTAAAAAATACATGTTCATACAACAATCACATGAGGAGCACACATATTTGACATAATGTTTTTCACGTGGAAACCCAAAGGTAAAAACCACCAATTTTTTTTTTTTTTATGATGTAAATTAAGCACCTAATTAATTACATCTATTTTTTTTGTGAGCACCCACTCATAGGAGGCACCGACCCCCTTTGGTTAGCAAGCACCAACTTGCCAAGAGGCACCAACCTACTATTTCCATTGTTCTACTATTTCATACAATTTTCAAACTGAAAATAGTGGCATATACATTACAAGTAAAATACCAAAATGGTTGATTATAGACTCAACTTTTGCTCTTGGTCTTCTATCATTCCACTTACTCCCTTTCATCTCATGCAATTTTTCTTTACTTTCTTCTCACATCAACATGTCTTCATAACTTTGCCTCCTCTATCACAAGGCCACTGCTGCAACACCCTTTGTTCAGCTCACATTGTTCTTTTCTCTACAACCACTTTGTTGCATTCTCTTCAGCACTTCCAACATTTTTCTCCTCACATCACACCCACTGCACTTGCTGCACAATCACTCAGTGTTCTCTCAGTGCTTCTGTCATTCTGTCTCTACACTCAGTTCTCACTCCTCAACACTTTGGCAATATGCTAAAATCCCCCATTTTCTCAATTGCAAACGATGCTTTTGTTTCATAGAGAGACATTACACAGGTTTGTCTCTATTGTCTATACTCTAACTTCCCAAATGTACTTCATCATGGCTACCCCTTTTGATGTTGTGTCTCCTAGTAGTATCTTGTTAAGGTATTAAATCAGAGATGGACCATGGAGATTTTTACTAAACGACTGTGTAAATCTCCATGCTGAGAAAGTAATTCTCAGACAACCTACACACTCCTCTTAGAGTCACATTCTTGTTTATTGCTCAACAAAGCTTGATATTCCTCAGGGATGGCTACTATGAACTTCATTTAACTCTCCTAGTCATGCACCTGAAGCATCCAATTGCTTCCTTCATTCCCACATAATCATATTTGTTAAATGATGTCCTCGTTTCCTTGTTTCAGAGTCTTCTGCAGGTTTATCCCATTTCAAAAATCAACTCCATTGATCCTAGATTCAATTATTTAGGTTTCGACTCATACATCCTTTAAACTCGTTGTATTGCCTCATTGGAACACGCAATATCATAACTTTCACAAGCGGAATGTTACGATATTTCACTCCCCGATATACTTTTCCCCCTTTGCCTTTAGCTCCTTTAGCAATTGTTTTCTAATAGGACCTGACCTATGACCAATGGGTTAGCACTATATCAAAGCCCCTTGTGTATCGTAACTCACATAATTGAAATTTTACGATATTTCACCATCTGATATCCTTGGATCCCTTTCTAGTTATCTCCATGTGTGTTTCCTTCTCATAGGACCGAGGGTTCTGACCAGGGGCTTAGTCCTAGGTGCTAAGACATGTTGTTCCTTCCTGGGGCTTATACTTCTTCTTTTAAATCTCCTTCACCCTAGGTTTCTTTGGACTCATCATAATTGAGCATCAAACCAACATCAAACCCTTCTTCATCAAAACATCTTTAACCGTTATTCTCACAAGAGTTGCGATATGGCTATCCTCTGATATTCTATCCTCTAACATGCTAACATCACTAGCCATTACAGTTTCTTGAGCCCACTAACATGCCACCAAGTGCCCTACATGAGGAGAGAGAAAGATTCTTGATCACCCTTTCCGTTGCAATAACTCCGTTGACTTGCTCGACATTCTGCGACACTTTTAGCACTATGAGACTTGCAGGATATCATAACTTCTAAATATTCATCTCTTAAGAAGTTACAATATTCCAATGTCCCAAGCCTTTGATATTGTCTTCTTTGATGCTCTGATATCCCGACATCTGATATCCTGCCTACTCTAATATTTCGGTCTTCGATACTCTAGTCTCTGAGGTTCCGATATCGGGTCCCGATGGGCTCCGATCTCTGATATTTCATCCTTCTTGAGACTTCGAGTCCCTGGACTTCAACAAACCATATCTTTTGATCTAGGAGTCCATTTTTAGACTTCCACATATTGTTGGAAATCTCTTCGAGAGCCAATGGAGAAGGTATGATGTAGGATTTGATCCCATATGCTACCTCTGAGATGGCTATAAAATCTCTGCCACATTTTTCTCCTTGAATCTTCTTCATGTGTTTGTAATGTTGAACTCCCAAACACCATAGTCATCACTTTATTGCTTCTACAGTGGTCCTACTACTATGATGATTCTCTACATGAAGCCTGTATCTACCATGGGATTCCATATGGACAAATATTGTAGTCATCATTTTATGGCTTTTCTAGTAAGCCTTCTACTATGATCATTTTATACAAAGCACTCCAACAACCATGGGATTCTTCCTGGACACCCAATCATCATACTAACCTTGGTTGAAAACAATCATCATGGTGACCCTAGTTGAAATCAATGCCAACACTACCAACACTAAACCATTTATACACCATCAATTTTCCAACAATAACCCCCTTTGGTATTGATGGCAACACCATAATCACCCCCTGAGGCTATGCATGTCCTTCTCTAATGCTAGTCTTCTCCCCCTTTGGAATCAATGGTAAAGAATACTCCCCTTGAACCATTTCAACCTACTCTTCCATGAAACCCAGATGTTGTGTAGTTGCCACCACCTACCAAAATGAATTCATTTGGAGCGAGGAGTCACAACCCCTATTTGTTGCCTAAGATATTCAAATGGTTCTCTTACCAGTGGCTTAGTAAACATGTCTGCAAGTTTCTCTTTAGTGGCCACATATTCAAGTCTGACAATATTGGTTGCAACTTGTTCCCTCGAGAAATGAAACTTGATAGGAATATGCTTGGTCTTTGAATGGATGACTGCATTTTTAAAGATGCTAATGGCACTTGTGTTGCCATACATTATTGGATTAGGATCAATAAGCTATACCTGAATATATTTTAAAGTTTGCTTCATCCATATAATCTGCATGCAGCAAGTAGCAACAACAATAAATTCTACTTTAACAGTCAATAAATAAACGAAGGCTTGTTTCTTGCTAACCCACGAAACCAAGCATTTTCTCAGCAAGAAAGATGCACCAGAAGTACTCTTCTTGTCATCAATGTTGTCAGACCAATATGCATTAATGTAGGCCTTCAAATTGAATTATTCACTCTTAGCATACGATAGTCCATACTCTATTGTTCCTTGAAGATATTTGAAAGTTCTTTTGATAGCCACAACATGGATTTCACGTGGGAAATCCTGAAATATTGCCACAAGATTCATTGCTTTCATGATGTCTAGCCTTGAATCTGTAAGATACAACAATATTCCTATCATTGATCTATATGTGTTCTGATTTACAAGTGGTATCCCATCTTCTTTGCACAACTTGCAGCCTGTACTCATAGGTGTGCTTACGGGCTTGCAATCTTCCAGCCCAAATTTCTTCAGAGTTTCCTTGAGATATTTGGAATAGGACATAAACACTCCTTCTAGAGACTGAACAATTTTCAAACCCAAGAAGAAGGACAACTCTCCACGTCACTTCCAAATATTATATCATCCACATGCACAACTACAATTAGTAGATGGTTGCCTTCAAACTTGACATATAAATTGTTGTCAAATGTACCTTTCTTAAACCCTTAATGTTGAACATATTTATCATCCTTTTGTACCAAGCTCTGGGAGCCTGTTTTTAGTCCATATAGGGCCTTTTATAATTGTCATACAAACCCTTCATCTATGGTGAGTATAAATCCTTCTGGTTGCTCAATGTAAAATTCTTCTTCCAAATCTCCATTGAGAAATGCAGACTTCACATCCATTTGATACACCTTGATGTTTTTATGGTAGGAAAGAGCAATAAAGATTTTGATGGATTCCAATCATACTACTGTTCCAAAGGTTTCCTCGAAATCTACTCCTCCTATTTGGGCATACCCTTTGTAGACTAATCAGACTTTGTTCCTGATAACTTGACCCTACTCATTCAGCTCGTTTTTGAAAACCCATTTAGTTATAATGACATTTTTCTCCTTAGACCTTGGAAGAAGCTCCCAAGTGTCATTATTTTCAATTTGGTCAAGTTCTTCATTGATATCTTTCACCAAGAACTTGTCTTCACTTGCTTGGCTGATATTTTTGGGTTCAATCTGTGACAACATAGCCAAACTTCCATAACTTGTATTACCAACAAGTTTTCTCCTAGTTTGGACACCTTAGCTTTGATCTCCAACTATCTGAATTTAATGTTCTTTACGTACATACCTAGAGGGTTTATTTGGCCTTGAAGTTGTGCCTTCTTGCTTACCTTCTCTTTCTGAATTTGTTTCTTCTATATTTGTTGACTTCATATTTAAGTTTTCTTCATCATCTAAATTCATATTTAGTTTAGAGGACCTAGGTTGTGAAGCTATTTCATCAGCTATCACATCAATAAAATCCTCAATCTTATTTGTTCACCCTTTGTAACACTTATATCCTTTACTTCGAGCAGATGACCCAAGCATTATTCCTTCATCGGCACAAAAGTCAAACTTTCCACGATTCTTATTATTCCTTTTGATGAATAACTTTCTTGCAAACACCTTGAGGTGTAGATTTTCCTGTAGATTCACATCCCATGTAATTTCCTAAAACACAAGACAAGAATCTACTCTACTCTTTACATCGGAGGACCATAAAGATCAATGAAAACAATAATCTACAAGAGGAAGATAATCAGTGGCACATAACACAATATTTATTAAGGGAAAGCCATAGCTCGAAACCCCTACTATCTATATTGCATTAATCGAAAATCCAAGATGAGAATACAATGCTTGTTCTCATAATAAAAATCCCTGCACAAGTATAATCAGCTCTCAGCTCATAAGCTAGCTCAAGCCAAATCCTTAGCCTATTCAGCAACTCTCCAAACCCTTATTTCCTTGCACTCTTGGTCAAATAATTTGGATGAATATAATATGCTCTACTCAACCTTGAGCTCAACTTGCATAAGTATTTCCTATCCTCCACCTGATGACTTCCTTTGGTCAATACTTAGCCAAATTTCCAAGCCTCCAAGCTTCTAATTCCTTACACAATTCATGAGTGAATTAACCTATATTTAAAGGGAAATCCTCACTGTATAACTACACAATCCAAACATGGGTCCTTCTCGGATTGCATGCATGATATTTACAACTCATTAAATCATACATAGTACATTGTCCATGCACTCTAGTCTCAACTAGGTCTTTCTCTTAATTGACATGCATGATTTCCGCATGAGGGAATCTTCAGTTAACTAGAGTAACACTTGTGAATGCACTAGTGCACCAACTAACGATTAGTCCTCTATTAGTTCCACAAACAGTTAGAATTAATTTAACTGACCATAACTCAGTAAATTGATTTATTCTAATTACAACTCAAATAAACTCATACTAGACCCCTAAAATTTAGGGAAAACATATATATGACTACAGAAATACTTCCAAATCAAAATTCCTAAGCTAATTAGGTTAATTCAAATTAATTAATTATTTACAAGTTTCTATGAGAAAAAAATTACAATTTTAATTCTCAATTTAATTCAAGGACAAATTAAATTGGAATTTCTAAATGTTATTTTTAACATTTCTTGTTGTTATTTTCAACACTCCCTCTCAATAAGAAATTCATTCAACTCGATCTCAATCCTGAACCTTTGGAATGATATTCATGCAACACTTCTCTCTAGTGTTGTTGCTACAACAACTCCAGAAACAAAAACAAAAAACACCCTACCTGAATCAGTATGATGCATCTATCATCAAAGTCTTAGATTTTTATTGCCTCTGTCGACTAAAAACTCTACGCTTATGTTGAATCTACCTTTCTAGATGGTTGTCAACCCTTCTTTGTGTTCTTCAGTATCTAACTGCTCTAGCCTTTGTCACACTGATCTCTAACTACATCAATTGCCATTAATTCCTCCCTCTACTATGTACTTTGAACTCTCATAGCAAGGTACGATCCATGAGATAAAACCTCTCAATGGTCCTTGCCCAATTTTGGCCCTCTTGGGACTATCACTTCACATCGCCCCACCTCACACCTATATAGGTATGGTTGCATGTGCTCGCTCTTCCCACTTGGCTCAAAATTTCTCCTTACTAGAGGTCTCTGCATGAGTGGATGCCTCCACTCGGTCTCCTCTGAACTTCTCTATTTGTGGTTGCTCCATAACTTCCTGAAGTTTCTTTTGAGGCTTCTTCTAGGGTTGCATGTTGAGAGGTAATTCACTCTCCCTCTCAACCACCATGTCTCTAAACTTTTCCTTTCTCCTCAAGACTTTGCATGCATCTTGTACCTCAAGAGTATATAGGTTCTTGGCTCGCACACCAATTTGTTTCACCTGTCCCATGGAGATGTGTTTGAGGAAAACCTTTCCCTTACTAAAAATCACATCATAGCCACAGTTTCCCAATACCATGGCCGAAAAAAGATTCTTATTTAGTGCTATAATATACATCACATCGGTGATCTTGAGAAGGGAGATAGACTCCCTTTGAAAGGTAACCATATTGATCTCAGTAGCTCTATACCTCCCGTCATCTCCAAAATCTATGCTCTGCTTGAGGTCATTCTCCTCAAAATCACTAAAGAGATCTCTATTCCCTATCATATGGAATGAGGCACTACTATCAAGATACCACACGCCTCCCATGATAGTGTTGTCCATGCATGTAATGAGAGTGAAATCAAGTTCGAATTGTGAAGCTAGTACTTCACCTATTGTAGCTATTGCAAGCTCCTTATTTCTTGCTTTCTTCCGTGGGAAATTCGTGGCATAGTGCTCGTGCTCGTGATAGTGAAAAAGCTTGACTTTTGACAAGTCCATCTTCTTTCTGCTAACCTTGCCTTGGGACTTCTTTCCCTTGGCCTTCTTTGTCTTACTCACTAAGGAAAATTCCTCTTCCACTTCCTTGGAATAGGTCCCACCTTTGGTGTTCCGTCGAAACTCCTCTTCTACCAAATCCAACCACACTCATTCCCAATCTGGCAGCTTCTCCCTCCCATTGACAAAGTCCTGATAACTATGCCAACTCTTGGGAAGTCATATAAGAGATAGGCTGACCATATCATCCTTGGAAATAGTGATTCTAACACTTCCAAGCTCATATCGACAATGAGTGGACTTGGTCAAGTAATTTGGAATTGAGTCGCCCGCCTCCATCTTGATTTTTTAAGTTTATCTTTCAGTGCAAACTTCCTATGGTCACTTATGTTTTGGAAAAGGTTTTTTAATGCTTTCCACATAGCATATGGATTCTCCTTCCCATGAAGACTCATGATAATGTGGTCTTGAACTCCCTTAAGGATTATCCACCTTGCCCTTACAACACACTTCTTCCATTCATCCAGATATTTTGCATCTGATGTTGGTGGCTTAGTAATTCTTGATTAATGAATTCCTTCAAGCCATTATCCTCCAACATGACCTCCATCCTATCCTTCTAGGATATGTGATTTGAGCTTCCATCCAAGGCATACTCGAGCCGCAAACTGTAGAATGCCATCTGTCGATCCTAAAGTATGTATTGCAAATTCAAATTTCACTTGTAACCCTGAACTCAAAAACTTCGAAATATCATCTACTATATTGTAATCAGCTCCGATACCATGTAGAGTTTCCTGTATATTCACAGCTCATGTAATTTCCTAAAACACAAGACAAGAATCTACTATACTCTTTACATCAAAAGCCCATAAAGATCGATGAAAACAATAATTAACAAGAGAAAGATAGCACATAGCATAATAGCACAATATGTATCTTGGGAAAGCCACAGCTCAAAACCCCTACTATCTATATTGCATTAATTAGAAATCCAACATTAGAATACAATGCTTGTTCTCACAAGAAAAATCCCAGCATAAGTATAATCAACTCTCAGCTCATAAGCTAGCTCAAGCCGAATCCTTAGTCTATTCAGAAACTCTCCAAGCCCCTATTTCCTTGCACTCTTGATCAAATAATTTGGATGAATACAATATTCTCTTCTCAACCTTGAGCTCAGTCTGCACAAGTATTTCCTATCCTTCACGTGATGACCTCATTTGGCAAGTACATAGCCAAAATTCCAAGCCTCCAAGCTTCTAATTCCTTACATAATTCCTGAGAGAATTAGCTCGTATTTAAAGGGAAATCCTCACTCTATAATTGTGCAATCCAAACATAGGTACTTCTCTAATTGCATGCATGATATTTACAACTCAGTAAATCTTATAATTGATAGTACACTATCCTTGCACTCTAGTCTCCATTAGATATTTCTCTCAACTCACATGCATGAGTTTCTCATGAGGGAATCTTCAGTTAACTGGAGTAACACTTGTGGATGCACCTATGCACTAACTGACTGTTAGTCCTCTATTAGTTCCACAAATAGTTAGAACTAATTTAATTGACCATAACTCAGTAAACTAAGTTAGTCTAATTAGAACAAAAATAAACTCATCCTGGACCCCTAAAATTTAGGGAGAACATATACATGATTACAAAAAACCTTCCAACTCAAAATTCATAAGCTAATTAAGTTAATTAAACTTAATTAACTA
Source organism: Pinus taeda (assembly GCA_000404065.3). NCBI lineage: Eukaryota > Viridiplantae > Streptophyta > Pinopsida > Pinales > Pinaceae > Pinus > Pinus taeda. The sequence continues at coordinate 99,421 of APFE031571908.1, read as the reverse complement.
TTTACAAGTTGCTATGAGAAAATAATTACAATTTTAATTCTCAATTTAATTCAAGGACAAATTAAATTGGAATTTCTAGATGATATTTTTAACATTTCTTGTTGTTATTTCCACATGAGATGTTTAACTCATGCAGGTATTCCATTCCATGGCTCATAGGGTGTTTTACTACTATTATACCTAAGTTGAGCTTTGTTTGACAGATACACTGCTACCTGTGTTGCTTCTCCCCAGAAGATGTGAGACACACCTGCTTCATCCAACATTTCTCTAGCCATTTTGTGAATTGTTCTGTTCTTCCTCTCCACTACTCTATTTTTCTATGGAGTTCTGGCCACTGAGTACTACTTCCTTCTAATGTTACGCTCTTCACAAAATTCCTCAAACTCTATTGAGGTTTACTCTCCCCCTTGGTCTGATATTAATCATTTTACCTTTAAGTATTTCTCATTTTCTACTTGAGCTTTAAATTTCTTTAAATGCTTGAATGATTTTGATTTTTCTTTTAAGAGCACAACCCAAGTGGCCTTGGTAAGGTCATCAATGAGAAGCATGAAATGCCTTCTCCTTTTCAGGTTTTTTCTCTAGTTGGGCCACAAATATCTACATGAATGAGCTCCACAGGTCTAGATGAGGAAAGCTCTTTTGACTTGAAATGCATCCTAGTATACTTGTCAAACTAACATGACTTGTAGATTGAATTATTAGGCCTTGATAGTCTTAGTAATCCTCTCACAGATCCCATATTTCTAACCTTTATCAAAATCTCAAAATTCATATGTCCAAGCCCCTTGTGCCACAATCATGCTTCATTCGTTTTGCTTAAATAGTAGCTAACCCTGGAATTATCAAACACATATATATTATTATGGGTTGTAATTTCTTTTCCCACTAGCTTTCCATTCTTCATGTTGTGGATCTCACAGTATTTAGATTGAAAGGTCACATCATAGCCATTATCACACATTTGGCTAACACTATGTAGATTTTGCTTGAGACCTTCCACATACAGCGCATTTTGTGCTTCTATATTTTTATCAAGGTTGATGATGCCTTTACCCTTGATTCTTGCTGAAGCATTATTTCCAAAAGTGAAATTTTTTCCTATATCCTTTTATTTTAGAGAGATAATTTTTCTTTCATCCCTAGTCATATTTTTGTAATAACCACTATCCACATACCATTTGTTTTCTTGATTATGAGCTCATAAAGTGAGTCCACACTACGTTCTCCTTTTAGTCTTTCATTTCCAACTCCCCTTATCCTTTTGGATACATGAATTTTTAATATTCTGGGACTTAGATAGGTATTCAAACTTGCATCTAAACTAATTGGCTTTGTTCCCAAAATTATTACATTTGAAGCATTCTACTTCACTTAACAAGGGAAAGAAGACATGTTAATCTATGAAAGAAGAGTTTTGAGATAGAAAATTCTAATACTTATTATATCTAGGATTTTCATCTCTTTCAGCTTTGATCCTTCTATAATAAACAATTTTATGTCCAAAGATATGACACTTATAACAATGACCTTAAAATAAATAAGCATTCCTATTGTTGGAAGTATTATGAGATTGTGCATGGAGGTACCTTGGTTGTCTGGTTTATTGATTTGTTCTCCATTGATGATCTCCTCTTTTCCATACTGCTATTTTGTCTACATTGATTATTTCATGATACTTCTTCCCATAGCTTTGTGTTTCTTTGAATCCTGCAGACCTAAATTTTATCATCTCCATAGAATATTCCTATGCCTTTGAGTATCCCAGACTGATTTTGATTCCTGAGGGCATTTGACTACTTAGAATTTGATCTAGTATCCTTGTCCCTTCAGAAAATTTTTCATTTAAACCCTTTCCGATCTTTGTTCTCTCAAGATATGTTCTTAGAGTGACAACCTCTTCTTAAAGATTCTGATAGTTCTCTTCACATTCCTGGACCAAATCTCAAAGAACCTCTTCATTTTATTTAGCATCTTCTAGTTTTACTTTCAAATACAAAATATCATCTCTCTATGTCTTTTAGGTCATTTCATTTCTTAAATTGAGAAGCTCATATTTTCATTGGTTGTTATCTTCTTCTAGTTTCTCATAGGATCCTTCTTTTTCTTCTAGTAGAAGGACTAAACTATCTTTGCTATTAATAGCTTCCTCAAGCTTTTCATTTTGATAGGAAAAATCCTCATTTCAAAGTTATACACACCTTCCTCTGCATGTTGTAACTATTCCTTTAGCTTCTTATTCTTCTTCCTCACTTTATTTAACTCATTAAGGGCATTGATGAGTTCCCCTTGAAGGTCCATTATTCCTTATTCTTCTTCTTCCTCTTCAGAGTCCATAATACCTTGTTTCTTGGAGTCTCTTTCAAAGGCCATAATTAGATACTTATCTGGGTCATTCTTCAATGAGTGTTCACTATCTGACTTTAGTGTTGAGATATACTCTTTGGAGTATAACCCATTTTTATTATAGGGCTTTCTCTTTTGATGTTTTGATATTTATTTCCAAATTTTGTATCCTCTTCCTTTTTAGATTTTTCTTTATAAGGGAATTTGGACGAGAAATGTCTAACTCTCCCATAGTCAAAACACTTAAAGGGAAAATTCCATTTATATTTTCTGGAGCCATGCTTCACTTTTTTGTCTAGTTGAGCCAACCCCCGATCATATTCATAGCTAGAGCAGTCTTGACGATATTTGTTCTCGATTTCCTTTTTGGATACTTTGAATGTTGCTTCCTTAGGTTCCGAATTTTTTATTCCTACTCTCATATCATAGGTTGTGAGAGTACCATGCAGCTGGTCCATCTTGAGATCCTTTAAATTAGTCATTTCTTCAATAACTAAGACTTTGGAATTAAATCTCATGGGAAAAGATCTTAATATTTTCTCAAAAATAATCTCCTCCTTGACCTCCTCACCAAGTCCTCTAATCATATTAGTTACTTCATCAACCCTAAGGAATTATTATTCTATGCTTTCATTTCACTCATTCTCAAGCTCTCAAACCTCATTCTAAAAGTCTGAAGTTTCACTTGCTTAACTTTGTCATATCCTTCATCACTTTGATTAAGCTTTACCCATACTTCCTTAACAGACTTATGGTGCATGACTTTTAAAAGTTTTTATTGACTAAGACCAAAGAGAATGGAATTCTTGGCTTTAGAATTATTGTTGGGTGTGGAGCCTGATTATCTTCTTTATTGAGAGGTATTGCTACATTCGACCCCATTTTGTAATGTGGTGGCAATGCCGCCTATAAATGTGCATCGCCAAGGGGGTCCACGGGGGGTAACAGTGATTATTTGGAGCCTTGCCTAGCGGGGATTGGGGGCAATGCCCTCGAAGCTATAAATAGATGTAAATTTTCCTTGTAAAATGTTATAATTTTGTAGTCAATCTGGGCCATTCATTAGGCGGAAATCTGATGGCAGAAGTTATGTTTAATTTAGAGTTTTTTGTCTTAGAAGGAAACCCCTCGCTATATATGAGGGAATTGTATTGTATCTATGTGGATCTATATTTTGAGCAAGAAAGAGAGAGGAGATTTTGTGAGAGTGAAGAGGGAATTACAGAGGATCTATTGTATGTTGCATCTCTTCATTTTGATGGATAATATAAAAGGAAGGACTGATTGTTTCTCCATGGATGTAGCCCATATTGGGTGAACCACGTATATCTATGTCTCTCTTGTTTTATGTGTTTTCTTTGTTTATATTTCTACAATATATTTTATGTGTTGCATTTCTCTGTTATATATAATTTTATAACAACTGGTATGAGAGCCGAAGGTCTATTTGGCTAATAAACTTGCAGGAGAGAAGGGATCCTACTTCAAGTGGGAGCAATGGCAGAAGATGGTAGGTTTAGGTTCAAAAAATTTAACGGCAAAAACTACCAGCTATGGAAGATGTAGATGGAATATTACTTGTATCAGAAATATTTGTACCTATCATTTAGCAGAAAGGTAAAGAAGCCGACGAGTATGATAGACACAAAATAGGATATTCTCAATAGAAAGGCACTTGGAACGATACGGTTGTGCCTAGTGGCGTCAATAGCATTTAATATTTCAAAGGAAACGACAACAAAGGGTTTAATGTCGACACTAGCCAAATTATATGAAAAACCCTCAGCCTCAAATAAGGTATTTCTTATGAAGCGTTTATTTAATATGAAGATGTTAGAAGGTGGATCTGTTGTTGATCATTTAAATGAATTTAATACAGTTACTGGTCAGTTAAGTTCTGTAGGGGTTACTTTTGATAATGAAGTTATGGATGCGTTATTTCTATGCTCATTTCCAGAATGTTGGAATGGTTTAGTTATTGCCATTAGGAACTTTGTCTCTGGATCTTGTACTTTAAAGTTTGATGATGTTATCGATGCAATCCTTAGAGAGCAAATGTGATGAAAAAGCTCTAGTGAGACATCAGGTAATGCTTTGACTGTAAGGACTAGGGGAAGAAAATGGAAAGAGGAAAGAACCTAGGATATCGCAGTAAGTCTAGGAAAGGCATATCCAAGTCCATATTGGGGATAGTGTGCCGGAAATGTAGGAAAAAAGGACACCTGAAGAAAGACAACAATTCTCGAAAGGGAAAAGAAGGAGATGTGAAACAAGAAAACAATCACAAAGCGAATGTGAGAGGTGATGTGTTGCAAAATGCTTTGATTCTTTCATTAGAAAATATTATTGATGCCTGGGTGGTAGATTTAGGGGCCCTATTCCATGCCACACCTGATAGGAAACATTTTCATGATTATGTTCAAGGAGATTTTGGCCAGGTTCAATTGGGTGATGATAAACCCTATAAAATCTTTGGAATGGGTACAATTTTCACAAAACAATAGAATGGAAATCAATGGTTGTTGAAGGAGGTAAGGCATGTTCCAGATCTAAACAAAAATCTAATTTCAACAGGGCAGTTAGGAGGTGAAGGTTGTGTAATAACTTTTACAGATAAAACCTGGAAGGTTACTAAAGAAGCCCTGATAATAACAAAAGGAGAAAATGTTGGTACATTGTATTTATGCAATGGTATTTCTAATTTTGTTAATGCTTTAACCTCTACAGGAGAAGATATAGCATTGTGGCATCAGAGGCTCGGGCACATGAGTGAGAAGGGGATGTAGATTCTTCACTCAAGAAATTTTTTTCCAAGTTTAAAGCATGTTGATTTGGAATTATATGAGAATTGTGTTTATGGAAAAAGGAGAGTGTCAAATTCCTCAGAGTTGGGAAAGAAATGAAGAGCAAAAAATTAGAGCTAATGCATACCGATGTATGGGGACTTTTTGTTAGGTCCCTATAATACTAGTGATTACCCAATTACTATTGTAGTTGTATCCCTTATTAATATTTTTGTGCCCCTATTGTCCCCATATTGTTATTACTATGCCCCATAGAATCCCTCTATTGCTATTTTTGTGCCTTTATATTATTATTGTTAGGTCCGCTGGGTTATATTGTGACTCCTTAGACTCCTATATATAGAAAGGAGGTTTTGTCATTTGAATCATAAAAAATCATTCATTTTTGTAATGTAAAGGAGGTTTCCCCCTCGAAGAGCCTGAATTCTAAGGCATTGATCTATCTTTTCTATCTTCTTGTGAGCTAGTTTCATAACATTTGGTATCAAAGCTTTGAATTCTAGGGTTTTGCTGCTCCAAATAGGTCATCATGGAATTTTCGCTATAAATTTTTTTCTGCAATGTTTCAAAAGTGAAAAAAAAAAAAAAACATTTGAGACAAAATTGCACTGAACCTCAGGTCCGAATTTCAGATCTTTTCGCGCTATATTTGCGGAGATATGATCTGACGAAGTTGGTCTTTTTGCAAACTCCAAAACTACATTCCAAACAGGTGACCTGGGGAAAATTGTCATAACTTTCTCTCTGAGCATCAGATTGAAATTTCATAAGAAAGTACAAAAAGAGGATAGATTGTAGTTTCTTGTATATATTTTCCAAAGCCAAAGATCGAAACAGGGACACATGGCACGTCGTACAAGTTTGCTCTACTAAACTAGTCTATAATCAGGTCACTGTGGGAGATTTGGCATAACTCTTCCTTAGAGAATCCAATTTGGATCAGACTAGTGGCATTGGAAAGAGGACACAAAGGGCTACTATAGCTCACAATTGTAGAACTGGATGATCTGAAATTACAAGATACATCAAAGGAAATATCGAGATCCTAAAAAGTGAAAAAAGGTGTGTAGATTTTTTTAAATTTTTGCATAAGCTTGGTTTGAAAAATTATTTTGAAGGAATTCAAAGGGAATAGTAGAGAATTATTATCGGTAACTAATTCCCCAAGGAAACAAAATGCGAACACCCAGTAAGCAACCTGAAAGCTCTAGCATGACTCATGAAGAAGAGGAAGAAATGCTACATGATATATCAAAATTACAAGACCAAGTGCAACAAATGTCACTCTCACAAAAGCTAATAGAAGCGAAGATAAATGGCATGGAATATAAGATAAAGGGTTTGGAAGCTAAGATGAGTGGAGTGGAAGCTAAGATGGATGATTTCAAGATAGATTTGAAGACAGGCATGGTAGACTTGAAGACATATTTGACAAATTTTCTACAAGAAATACTTACTAATGGTGAAAGGGTAGTAAAGGAAACTCATGATGCGAACAAAAGAAATGTTAATCATGATTTCATAGACTCTAACATTGGATCAAAGACCTACCATATTCCAAAAATTGATATGAGGAAGTTTGATGGCAAGGATCCCGCAACATGGATATTACAGATGGGGCAATTTTTCGATCTCAATAATGTGAAAAACACACAAAAGTTAGGTATTGAAACTTTATATTTGGAACCAAATCAGTTTTTATGGTATCAATGGCTTTGCTCTCATAAACAAATTGTCACTTAGGCAATTTTTACGGAAGAATTGGCAGCACATTATGAGCATACAAAAAGCAGCACTTTTTTTAGTCAATTGATAAGTCTCAAACAAAAGGGTTCAATAGTGGAGCACATTGAGGAGTTCCAAAAATTGAACATAAGGGTAAAAAATATTCCAGAGGAGCATAGGATTGAAGTGTTCATATGGACTTTAAAGGATAATATCCAACATGATGTTTGCCTTTGGGAACCTGATTCATTAGAGAAGGCATTCGGGTTAGCAAGAAAAATGGAAAGAAAAATTATGGCAACTAGGAAGCATACCACTCACAACTATAAAGATGGAAGTATTGTTGCCCCTAGTCTTCCACAACCTATAAGTTTGAAACCACAACAATTGGAAGAAAAAAGAGAAAAAGGGATTTATTACAATTGTGATAGCAAATACACTAAAGGTCATAAGTGTGATGAGAATAAATTATTCTACATAGATTATGAAGAGCAAGAAGAAAAGGAGCAAGAAAGTTCAAAAGAAGAGGATATACTCCATGAACAAAGCCTAGATAAAGAAGAAATGAATCCGACCATATCTTGTAATGCATTGGCTATAATTACCACTCCTTAAACCATCAAGATAGAAGGAAAAATCAAGAAGAGAAAGGTAGTTGATTGATTCAGGAAGTACCCACAATTTTATTCATTGTAAGGTAGCAAAAGAATTGAATTGCTTCCTATATCCAGCACGAGAGTGTCAAGTGATGGTTGCAAATGGAGGAACAATAAATTTATCTGGAAAGTGCCATAATATCAAGCTATCCATGGGAGAATATGTATTGACTAGCCCAATGCTTTCCATTCCAATGGGAGGTGCTGATGTTGTATTGGGAGTCCAATGGCTACAATCCTTGGGTACAATAGCTTTTAATTTTCAAGAACTTTTCTTGAAATTTTCTGTGGAAGGAAAGGAAGTTGAATTAAGGGGTATTGCAAGGAAACCGGGAAATATAATCAACTCTAAC